>CM060959.1:65737237-65957237 GCA_030765055.1 Mantis religiosa
AGCCTTGAGCTTCATGATTTCTATAATTTATATGCACCGCATCCGTGCATTGTAGTTAAACCTGAGTGGCATGTCAAACCAAAGAGCCAGGAGTGTTCAAACCTCCGTTTATACCTCCGTATAAACCTGAACCATTTCAATACGCCATAACTTTTGAACCAATAATAGGACACACGTGCAACTTTGGGGGAATATAATACACAATTGGAAGATTACATTACACTATTTGCATCTCAGAGAACATGTTGGAAGTGTCCTCCACCAGCATCTATACATGTTTCTACTCGTCTCACCATATTCTCTGAAGTTTTACGGAGAGTATCCTCGCCAATGTTACAGATGTATTTTTTTATCTTGAAAAGTGCAGAGCGATGCGCAGTGATATCTGGACGACTCTACCTCAGAACGGTTGCAACTGGAGGGGAGGGCAGTTCAGTTGCGTTCCAGTTGCGAGCAAGTGAACACATGCAGAGCTACTCGGTAACACTACAGCTTGTTTCAAAATGTGCTTGTCTCCTGGTTCCAAGAGGACATTTATAAATGACGCCTCCTAGCAGCATATTAGGAAATAAACTGCTACATTTAAAAACACGAGAAGTAATAACCAATATAAATAGATTTATAAAAAAGGAACAATGGTCTGGGTCAGCTATAAAAATTTGGGGAAGGGTATCTGAGGCAACAGTTGTGTCTGAAAGCAGTTTAGGTGAGTTATTAAGGAAAGAAAAGCCATTGGTGCTAGTGCAACAACGTCCTTCTCTGTGCCCAGTAAACAAAGATTAAGAACATACACAAAATCTAATTTTGATGCTTTAATTCAGAAGTAGTTAGGCGAACTATGAATAATTTTCAAAGCACAGAGAAACAAAGACCAACTTTGAAGAAAGTGCTTATGAAGCTAAAAATTCTACTGACTTCCAAGGTAGTTGTCTGAACATTAAGAAGAGTTCTTTTGAAGCTAGGATTATCTGGAAGAAAAAAAAAACAACACTAAGCGTGACAGACAAATTTTAATCGAACATCGCACCATACATGCAAAAAGGCTTAAGTATTTAAGAAATATTCGGAGATATCAAAGTGAAGTTTATATAGTTTGTATGGATGAAACTTATATAAATACAGCACATACTAGACCATATGCCTGGAGTGAAATACGTTACAGGGACTCTGCAGTGATGTCGAAAGGCCGACAGTTGTTTATCATGCCTGCTGGAGGAGAACAGGGTTTTGTTCCAAATGCCTATGTACTATTTAAGATCGAACAAAAGCGTAGAGATTACTACCATAGTAAGAATTACAACTTACTTTATAAGAGCTGCAAAACTGGCTTCGAGAGTGAAATTTGTTTTTAGACACCTTATGCACCGCCCTCCCCTCTCGTAAAATTACGCGTGTGAAGCATTGTGGTGATAGGTGCACTATCCCCACCACAGTTGCTACTCATCCCTACCGCGCAGGATTCCTGTCAGGATAAAATAATACATCTGTACTTATTTCGGTTCGAATGGATTCCTTGAGAACATCAATTGTCCGTGGCCTATTCTTGTATACTATTTTTTAGATACAAGAAAAAATGCTGTGAGGTTAGGTCAGGCGATCTGTGGGCCACAGACCTTTTGAGATTATTCGATTATCAAAGAAACTGGTTACAAATTCCATGGTGCCATTAGATGTATGGCACGTTGCTCTATCTTGCTGTAAATAACCTTCTCTCAATTCGATATCATCTCCGTAAAACTTCAGAGAATATGGTGAGACGAGTGCAAACATGTGTAGATGCTGGTGGAGGACACTTCCAACATTTTCTGAGATGTAAATAATGCAATGTAATCTACCAATTGTGTATTATACTCTCCCAAAGTTGCACGTGTGTTCTATGGATCGTACTATACATCGTACTACGTATCGGTAATTTCTACTTACTAGTATTTAGGCTAAAGTAAAATTTTATAATTGTAAGAACGTTACATAGCAAGTGCATTGGAAGTTTTCAGTCTCAAAGTTAACTCATGTCTAAGCAAAAAATAATGTATTACAATTTCAATTTTAATAACAACATAAACCGATTTTTGTCTACCCAATCACACTGTTAATTTAATATTTTATATATCTGATGTATAATAGCAGTTTTGATACAATAAACCCAAAACTGCATCGAGGCCTGACTTGTAAACAAAACCCAGAACTGATTATATTAAAAGCGTGCGTAAGTGACACATTAAACCTTTCCTGTACAAATACCTGACACGCAAGGTCTTTTTAGTCCTGACAAAGTGATGACGTTATTGCTAGTCTTTCATTTTGGTGCTGAAATATGAAAATTATACTCCAGCTTCTTCCGTTACAGAACTCGTTTTACTTGTTAAGGTGAAACTTGAGCCGAGGTTTCTCTCTCCTTCATACCGAAATAGCACTAATGCACATCTTGGAGAAGTGAGGTTCATTTCTAACCGAGTGCTGTGTAAATATCTTTATGCTGTTAACGCATGTTTACAGTCATGTTACAGAGAATTCTTAGAGGTTCTGTTTTCCCCTCTTGTCAGAAACAACAACGCTGTTTAGTAGGCAGTAGGATGGGAACATTTTGCAAATCATACTTAAAATCTAGATTGTGATATGGAATTAAATTTTGCAAATGTTTGACTGTGCCTGTATAACTAGTTCTACTTGCATATTTCCGATGTTGTTGCAAATGCCGTCATTCTTCCTATACGGAATATAAGACACGTATTTTAAAATGTTTAACTTTAAATGTAATAGTTCAACATTATCAGTCCTTACTACAGACACACCTTACAGAAATTAAGAGTAAGCCTGAGAACTCTTCTTGTAAGTAGGTAGGAAATTTAAGCAATATATTGTACAGTGTTTTAAAAAGAAATCTTGACATTAGAGCTTTATGTTCTGTGGCTAAATATCAAATTTTCAAAGAAGTGGTAAGTGCTTCCAAATTTTGCTTAATAACATTTGTAGACGTGGAAAAACACTTTTCAGATGTTAAGCGATAAACGCTATAAAATTATACCTGAAGTTAATTTTAGTGAATAACCGCATAATTTGGAAATTATAGAACATATTTTAAAGATTGTAAGACCAACAGAGATGCTGGCAGGCTGTGCACAGCTTGAGTGCTGTTGCTGCATGCATGCACATCCCATTCCCACTAGAGTTTAACCGCAGATAGGTTTTTGTTTCGGGACCTTCTAAGTATTGTTATTCGGTTAAGTAGAAAGAGGTTTATGAGGCAGGGATAGATGCTTGCCTATTTTATATAGTTTTAGTGCACACAAGTCCTATGTGTGGTCATTATTATTTCTTTCTTTCCCATTTATAGAACGACAGAAAAGTTATAAAATATCTGGAAAAATTGGCATTTTCTTATTCAGACTGAAAATAGTGAAAATAGGAACTCTAATCCTTATATGAATGATTTTTCACCTTCATACCTCAGAAGAAATTTCATATCGGGATATTTTATGCGAATTAAAACTATTTTGTGTTCTAACTAGACTTTTCCTACACATTTATTTTTATAGTGTCTACGAACTACTCTTTATTTTTCTGTCTACTTACATTAATCGAGATAAACCATGTTATTGCATTTTTGTTTTAAGTAAAAGCGGCAAAAGAGGATATTGAATGGATAGGGCACTTTGTGGTTGCCATATAAATAAGTTATTTAAAATATATTCTGTATGTTAAAGAGCACACAGTTTTCTGTGTTGTGGGTTATGTCTCTTTCTTTAACCTTCACTAGTTATACAAAATTCCTAAGCTGTCACCAGAACATACAAAACATACATTTTTATCGTAAAAATATCAACACTGGAACCATTTTTTTTAGAAAACAATTTTTTTCCATGCAAGGGGTTATGTAGAGTGGCAAGGATATTTTCAGAAAACTTCTGCAGCCTTTTTGGAATAAGTTGAACGTAAAATATACCAAGTTTAATACTGATTCTTTTTTATATGTGTTACTGATTGTATTATTTTGTAAAAATGGTCGCGATATGACCCAGGAAGTTAAAGCGACCTTATATAAATTAAGAAATAAATACTGATTCAACTTCTCATTTTAGAGTTACATTGTTCAGTCGTTCGGTCACACATGGATTTGTACATATTCAGCAAAATCTCTGAATTATTTTTTCCCCATGAAGAGTAGTTTCGGATGGAGGGATTTTCATGAAAATATACCTTTTGCAAGTTAAATACCAAGTTTGGCATTTAATTGACTTTTCGTTTTCGAGCTATGCTGTTAATATACGAATGCACAGGTATACTTTTTTTTTGTCGTCAGGAGTTTTAGAAACATTTTTTTCTAATGAAATCTCGATTCAAATTTTTGGATGGATTGCAATAACGTCTCTACTTGTTTCAAATGTAATAGAAGAAGTGAAATTATAGCAGTATAATTTTAATTTCAAAACGTAGTGGCTGAAAATGAGAGGCTGAAACTTAAAAGTGACAACAAATACTGGTTTTAAACTCCACCGCTTCAATACCTAAACTGACTTTTTCGTTTAAGTTGCATTATAATTACAAAATTATTCATACTGGGAAGTGTCGACGTTTCAATATCAACACATAATTAAATTTAGGACCTAAGTTATTACATGTAACCTACTTAATACTAAATTGAAACAAAACTTCCAGCTGTTGTAATAATTAAAACAATCATGGAATTGCTAAAATGGTAATGTCTTTTATAAACGAAACTTTGTCCAAGCAGTAGAACAATATAAAATTTGATAGTAAGGAAAATGCACTTTAAGTAATTGTGCGATACATTTTGTAACAAACTACCTGAAAACTGGTTTTTATTGGTATTGATACCCATTCTATTGACACCATGGTAAAGACAGGCTTAATACTGAAATATGAACTGCTAAATGTCTTCTAATAATACACGTGAAATGAGATGGTAGGCACAAAACAAATATTTTATCACGAATTGCTTCTTTGTGCAATGATTTAAAAGCAATATGTTATCCTGCAGTTCTTATTTGTACATAAACTTGAGCTGTAAATTCTATTCTAATATGAACTTTTGCAACACTAAGATTTCTCCTGGTGTATGTTGGTGAACCTGTATGCGGCTAGCTATTTTTGCACTATCGTTTGTTTTCTTGGCCTTACACAGTAACTAACGGAAACGCACAATGAAGCATTTATCTTTAGCTCATGATCAAATAAAGTATGGAGACAGCAGGAAAATACTTAACAATAGAGTCAAAAGAAAAGTGGAGAAAATGGGGAAATGTATAAAATCTGAGGTATAAGAGAAATAGATACAATAGATGAGGGAGTAACATGTTGTGTAAGTTTTATGTAAAGCTTAAAGAAGATATTCAATCAATATTATAGGAAACCAACGTTGCAGCGTTAAGATACCATAATCTTCTTTTCATTATATCATTTATATGATCTCTTTAACATCTTTGGACTTTCACTTTTGGGGGTTAATTACACGAATGACAGCGAAAATGAAGTATCCTACATTTTAGCCAAAAATAATGTGATACAGCCACTTTGCTTCTGTAACAAAACTCCAAATTATGATTTAAAAAAGCAGAACTTTTGTTACACGGTGAAACAACCATACAACAAAATTTAAGTACGTTGGTGTCAATGGTATATAAAACATTACTTGTTTCGAGCCTGTAATTTTGATGTACAATCTTAAACAAGTTCGCAATGTATTTAACGATAGTCACTATGAAAAGCTTATTCACTGTAATAGATTTTATTCATTATTTACGCAAATAAAGTTTAAGAACTATATTGTTTCATTTATTTCTTTGAATTCCATCTAAGATTCAAAAGGAAAGCTTTCCATAAAGCTTCTTATTTAATATTCATATAATTTTGCTACCGGGTTATCAAATTTTATAACTTCGATGTAGAAAATTGTCAAAATAAATATTAGTTCACTCTCCAGTGTATTTTGTTTGCCTAAAAGTATACTCTGTGCATATTCTTCCCACTTGGTCTAACCTTTTCAATTGTGCAAAAGTAATGGTTTGCTTTATACAACTGTTTTAAATCTGTGGATATTATTACTTTTGGTTTTATCCATTGACAGACAGACACACATTTCCAAGTTCTAGGGGGAATAGCCCTTGCTCATAATTAAACAAGGTTCCCTGTCCTGCCTTGAATTCATCACGGTACCTCTGTAGTACAGCATCGTAAGTAGAGCACGAGGGCCTTGAAAGGGGGAACACGAAGGATGACCAGTCCCGACGATGATGTGCGCTAGGAAGACGGGGTCCTTAACGGTTCAAACATAACCAATCCTGAAGCTGGCCAGCCCTACAATAAGAAGTCTCGGTGCATTCGAGACTTCTAAAGTAGATCTTGGTAGTGCCACTAAACGCCAGAAAGAAATCTTTCCATAGCGTAAATTCCACCGACCTGCCGCAGCACACCAACTGCCTTTGCCTTATCCTAAACTCTGAAACAGATGAGGGAAAACAAATGAAAGGAAATGGATTGGAAATTCGTGGTAGGAGGGAAACCAGCATTTGACCACTGATCTAGAGAAACCATGAAAGAAACAAGTGGCCGGTTAGACGGGAATTGAACCCGGGGCCTGAAAATGAATATCCATTCCATGCAGCTATTTATTTCTATGAACGCTGAGGAAGTCCAACAACCTTTAGAATGATTACCTAACCTAAATATTTCATAGTGCACGTGGGTGAAACGTTATTCAACAGGTTTTCAATATTTTATATTTTAAAATACATGACTGAAATTTTAAAAAAAATTTCTTAGAACTTCTGATAATTTTTTAAATCGTTATTTGTTTCTATTATATGTAGTGACTAATGTGCTAGCCCATAACTTCCGGCAGTTTTTTTAAGTTAAACTTTTACGTGCAAAATAACATGTTTTGGTAATTATTTTGTTATTCAATACAGAATTGTATGATCTAGAAACAGTGGGTTTAGGTTTTGTATGCTTATATATTGTTTTCAGCACAATAAATGTCAACAAAGAGCATTTTCGACACCTGCGTTTTATTGCCTTCTTGACCCTCCAATTTATTGAACTCGTACATAAGCCTACAGGGACTGAACACACCATTCTGTACTACACACAATTCTGTAATAATATAGAATGCATTGCCAAATATTTTATTTTGCAGCAAAACTTCCACTTAAAACGAAAAAGCCAGACTATATGGGCCAATGTATTTCCATAGATAGTGTTCTTCAGTTTTTAGCTTGCAATCCAGTTAAGTTCGACAAAGTAAGGCACAAAAGCTTTTTTTCTCATACTAGAGTTTATACAATAAAGCTAAATGAGCAGATAAAGATCATAAAATATTCATCTTTACATTATGTGTCAGTATTCAACGTGGTACTGATAGTGGCAATGATGATGGCGATGGAGATGATGACAGAGGCGTAGGAAATGTGTTCTAACAATTGTCATAAGAGTACTATAATCCATCTCAGGACAAAATTCTATTACATTCAGAAGATATAGCTGAAGTTCTACTTACATTTCACAACAAGAGTTTCCTTGAAAAATGATTGCCAAGACTTCGTGTGGAGAATACTAATCCAGGATCATTCCTAAGCCTCTGATTGGTGAAATAAACTTTCCTTCCCACTTCAACAGACTTAGGACTGTCAGCGTGTAATTTCCACGCTGGTGTGGTTAAAAGTTTATTGGATGAGATGAATAAATTCCGCATGCTTAGAATCACAAGGAAATTGAATGAAAAAGAATAATAAATTTTGAACTGATAGATACGAGATAGATACAAGCATATCACGTACAGATGTTTATTTTGGATTATACGATGTGTATTTAAGTTATATCACCATTTTTTTAGGACTAGGACCAGGTAGGAACTTCTGGTTTTTTAAATACATGCGGATTCTTTGTGAATGCGTGACAGAGATGGCAGCACTATACAGTGCATAGGACTAATGGCAGCGAGGAGAGTTAGGACTCTTTTTGATACTTAAAATGGTGACGTTTACATTTCAAGAACAGCGTGTAATCATTCGTTTTCTCCATTTTCGTGGTGTGATACGTATTGAAATTTATCGGTGATGGTACCATGGATGATTATCCTTGTGATCATCCGTCAGCATTCGTGGCACCCACCTCGAAGACACTTTTCGTAATTTCAGATCTTCATGCAGGATTGTGTGCACAGATCCCATGGCAAAACCAATTTTGGAGGCGATGTCTGCAACGCTCAATCGGCGATCCTCCAAAACACGCTCTTCACTCGCTGGATCATGTCGTCAGACCGGCTGGTGCGAGGCCGTGACTGTCTTGGTTTATCACACGATGTTCTGCCTTCATTGAACTGTCGCATCCAGGAACGCATATTAGACACATCCATGATACCATCACCAGATGCCTCACTCAACTGGCGATGAATTTCAATAGGTGTCACACCAAGAAAATGGAGAACACGAATGATTACTCGCTGTTCTTGCAACGAAAATGTCGCCATTTTAAGTATCAAAAACAGTCCCAACTCTCTGGATGAGTAGAGTCAGACTGAAAAATTCAATGCCATAGCCGGGATTTGAACCATGGATATCCCACTCACCGTGCGGTTGCTCTAAACCACTGAGCTACTATGGCCAACGTGCCGACATGACATTAAATTCTCTAGTCCTATCTCTCGTCGCCGACACTAGAGTTCTATGCACTGTACCGTGCTGCCATTCCTGACACCCACACGCGCACACGCACACACGCACACACAGTCCTATCTGGTCCCAGTCCTGAAGAATTGTGTTATAACTTGAATATAACCTCGTAGTAAACAAATGTTAAGAAGTCCTCGTGTTACTAAGCATGCGATTTGATGATAACTCGAATTTTGTGGGCGTAATTTCCAGGATACAGGTAACACCTAATCAGTCAAAGAAAGATAATGAAATGTTTTCATTAAAATGGTCATTTTCTCGCGGGCGGGAAAAACTCTTAAGGATACCCATTAGTGAAACACGGTCAAAAGTAACAAAAATCCATAAGCATAGAATTTTAGTTATATTAACTTTACATTGTATAATTTATTAGAATCACGTCATATAGCGATTTAAATGTATGTTTTAACCCTAGTTTCCCATAAATTTATGATAAAATATGGCAATGTTGCCTACATTAAAGTAAATAAATCATAAGGTATTCAAATACTAAATTAACTGGAAGGAAAAGGAAAATACGAAGAAAAAACTGTTTATGCACTAAATGTTCTTTAAACAACAAAGTAAGAAATAAGCGTACTTTATGCCTTCATTTTTTTTTTTTTTAATTTTCTTCTCGGTTTTCATTTGTCGGCATATTCTCATATTCAAGTTCCACCCGACGCACATTTCGGTATAAATTAATGAAATGTCTCTACTAAATAGTAAGTAAAATACTAGGTATAGTTTTGGCATGTTTATTTTTAATTCTATTAAACCGCAATATTTGTATAAACCTTTTCTCTAAAGTATTTTTAAAATATAAATGAAATTTGTTGTATCTGTTGTAGGTATATTAGATAAATCCCAATCTCTGCATTAAATATCAATTGAATCCGACTTAAAACTGGTTTTAGAAATTTCTCAGATGGATATACTTAAGACAGGTTACTAAGATTCTAGAAATCGGTCTATAGGCGAACAAAACACTAACGCCTAATAGTGGAATACAGAAAAGCAGATGCAAGTTAGGTTCCTTGGGAGCTTCGGAGTCTGGCAGCATCGTATTTCAGGAAATTAATTACATTATCAGTAATGTTTATAGTTTCAGAAAGCAAATGCACGGCACTAAAGTACAATAATTATTCTGAAGCCTATCAAATACTCCAAATGAATACCAACATGAGGCCTCCGCTAGAGGCGTTCTGAACAGATGAATCAAGAGCTGCGAAAATTACCTATAAGCCACATTTGCAATTATTGCAGGAATAGAATTTGCTCTTGATAAACGATGGAACTCGAATAAATTACTTCATCGTTTTAAGAGATTAATGAATTATTATTTTAGCATTTTTTGTCGAAATGGTCTTTTCTGGGCGTAAGAGAACAAAAGATTGATGTTGTATTACAGTAAATTTATACGAAATTTTATAACTTTGGAGTGGATGCATATATATTCTTGGTGTTATCTGTACGCTGTCCCGATTAAATAAATCTACATAAAAATTTCATTATTATTTTCCCCAAAATTGTTTTCTTGGTAGTTTGCTATATTCAGATGTTGCCTTCTTCCATAAAAATTAAGACGGAAGCTCAAACATTTTCCGCAATATTTTAAAAATATTTGTGTAAGAACATGACTGAAGTTTCTATGCAGACATTGGCTAATTTTATAAATAACCTATAGTGTGATCCATATAAACCTGAACCATTTCAGTAGGCCATAACTTTTGAACCAATAATAGGATACACGTGCAACTTTGGGAAAATATAATACACAATTGGGAGATTACATGACGCCATTTTCATCTCAGAGAAAATGTACGAGCTGTCCTCCACCAGCATCTACACATGTTTGCATTCGTCTCACCATATTCTCTGAAGTTTTACGGAGACGATATTGAATTGAGAGAAGATTTCCAGCAAGATGGAGCAACGTGCCATACTTCTAATGACACCATGGAACTTGTAACCAGTTTCTTTGATAATCGAATAATCTCAAAAGGTCTATGCCCCCCCCCCCCAGATCCCCTGACATAACATCACCGGATTTTTTCTTGTGGGGGTATCTAAAAAATAAAGTGTACAAGAATAAGCCAGGATAATTGATGTTCTCAAGGAATCCATTCGAACTGAAATAAATAACATTGGCGAGGACACTTTCCGTAAAACTTAAGAGAATATGGTGAGACGCGTGCAAACTTGTATAGATACTGGTGGAGGACTCTTCCAACATTTTCTCTGAGATGTAAATAGTGTAATGTAATCTCTCAATTGTGTATTATATTCTCCCAAAGTTGTACATGTCCTATTATTGGTTCGAAAGTTATGACCTATTATGTGGATCGCACTATACATAATTAATTATAAGCGGTTTTTTACCCAATACAAAACATATTTTAAAATATTTTCTGTAAGAATACTTCTACAACATAGTTTTAAAGAATAGCATATCCAATTACATTTTTTGCTAGCAAAGAACGGATGTAAGTTACTATCCCACAGCGTGTTAGATACTGATGTTAAGTTTGTACACATACTTATTGAATTGCTAGTAATTTGTGTGCAAAAAATAAAGTCTCCAGATTTAAATTTTAGATATAACATTTTGTCTTTCAGTGTATCTAGTTAAAAGATTTCCACTCCTGTTTCTCAGAGATTGAAATCTTTGCTATTCGATGAATGACGTCACCTCCGTTCTATATTCGCTGATAGAGCGATAATGACACAAAAGAGTCTACGTCAATTTGAAAGTCCCTTACTTCAGTGGTACATTTTGCTGTTCTTTCGAAAATATCGTATGACTGCTGCGCCTGCAGATAATTTCTTACATAACAAAACAAAATCAACTAATCGTATGCTTCTTTTCCTCTAATTCGGACATGAACATTTCGGCATTTCTGTAATTCTAAACAGTAATTTTGAGGAAGCATTATCTTCATTAACGACTCCATAGCCTTTGATCCTCGACAAGATCCAAAATAATCTGCTTTTTTTTAACGCAACAATAACTAATATTTACTTTCTACCTCCCAGCAACACTGGCTTAGGTAAACTGGCATTTTAATGTCGACTATGAGGTAGGTATATGATTCAGCGCACCCTATTATATTATGGCTGAAGGCAGAACGACTGTAACATGAGATACTGACTGACTACCAAAGTTATTGACTAGTAAGATCAATAATTTTATGAATAAGTGATAGGGAGATAATTCCAATAAATAATTTATGCACCTCAAATCAATACATGACGGAAGAAACATGAGTAAAAGACACCACGTAACTAAGGTACTTAATTCATATTTCAGGAATGTCGCTTCTGTCTTTGCCAGATCATCTAGAATGCGTGTCGTGAGGCATTGCTCTGAAGGTATTTTACAAGATCAATAAAATGAATTTTTTAACAACCCTGTAAGGGTATGTGTATCTACATGAAAATTGTAGAGCTTTTTAGAAAAAGAATTATTCATAACTTTTTAATGGCCTTTTTCTAAATATTCCTTGTTACTTATTCTAAGTTTTTGTGTGTTGAATTGTCATACCAGGTGGCCAAACTGCCCCGTCTTTTACCTAAGCAGTTATCCCCTCATGTTAAAACAGCTGCAGAAGGTAACGCGGAAATTCCAGTTAACACAAGGCAGTTGTGTGAGCGGACTACACGGGCTAGTTATATTATGGAAACTGCCTTGTCGTTCAGAGCAGAATCAAATCCGCTCACGCCACTGTCATGTGTTTACTGTATGCCCACGACAAGAAGGCTAGAGGCGTATGAGGGTCAGAGGAGCTTGAACGGTTTATATGTTCCGGTTACTGATCTGTTTACTAGGAAATGAGTGTATTACTCCATAGACCGTCGAGGCGTATTGACCTTCAGGTGATCAGCGCTGTGATCGTCTCTTATCGGGTCTTATCTGGTCGATTAGAAGAGTGAAATATTAGTAATTTGATGTACAGTAAGTTACGAAACACAAATAGAGCGACTGGAAGCGTATGTCTATATATGTCATGTTTTGTCGTGCCTGCCGATATATGACACATTACTGTCCAGAAGACATGATTATATCTGAACAGATTATACATACACTGGACTCGCCGTGTATGTGCGATAAACTGAGGTAACATCTGTTTTGCGAATTTTTTACCGATGTCTTCTCGCTTTGCCACGTAGTGCATATGTCACCCATGCTTCCAGATCTAATATTTCTTGCAGTAAACGCAGCAATATGTATTATGTATGGGTGAATTATGTGACAACGCTTGTGTATTTTAAACGAACTTTCCATCCTTGTCATACTTGAAAGGGAAGTATATAAGCCGTGGAGGCAGCAAAAGTGATTACGCTGCACATTCCTCTAGCTTGCCTTCTTGTCGTGGGTCTACAGTAACTGGAACCTCCCCTTTTCCTTTTGAATTCTTAACGTCCGAAGGGATAACTGCTTATGTGAAAGTAGAGACAGTTGAGCCACCTGGTCTAGTCTAAATAAAGCGTCTTAAGTTATTCTTCTTTTTACCCTCAGAAGTTCATTTAAACAGAATCTGGTTATTCCAACAGTGATTTGGAATCACTTTTCTAAAATGTTTGTTATATAATTGTAATTTTCCCTAGCAATTCTTTAAAAATATTCCAAAAGTTTATTTCTCTATTTCTTTCATGTTGACATAGAAAAGCATTTACACTTACATTTCCTAATAAATATAAAAAAGAAAACACAGTAGACTTAAGCAATACTCCAATTATTTCACAGCTGCTCGCTATTTGATGGTTTTAAAACTCCTGTCTCTTTACATAATGAAAAGAAAAGGAATGGATAACAACTTCCCATTTGAGAAAAGTACGAGTATTGAAGAATTCAAACCGCTAACGATGAACTTCTTGAAAATATTATACAAATAACAATTTGCAACAAAAGCCTCACTTAAGAAAATTGATATTCTTCTCTCTAATTGATATCGATTTCACGAAACCTTGTCCGAATCTTCAGTCAAGGAAAACCACAGGAGAAAAGAAATTCGTTGTTAAGGAAGTTACTATGTTCTTCTGTTTTATTCAGTATTACTATTTTCTTATGTTTTTTCAGTATTGCCAAAATATGAAAACGAAACAAATTTAAGAAGAGAATCCACTGCTGGTATTTCAAAATTCATTACGCGATGTTTATTTTTTAAAATAAATATCGTTTCCCAAACCAATAAATCTATCGGGAAATTTAATTGTTTTAATAATTCAACTTCAGCATTTATATTATGGTTAAATGACCAAAAATGATCTTCTAGGGCCGATTTATCAGTTTGTTTATACTTAATGCTACGAAAATATTCTTTCGTTCTGATTTCCAAATTACTTTTCGTCTTACCAATGTGAACTCGATCACAATCTAAACAATCAAATTGATAAATACCAGATTTTTTATTATTAGGAATTTCATCTTTTTTTAGAGATATATAGTAAATTTGTAATACTATATTTGTTTTTGAGGAACCAAAGTTATGCCAAAATCTTTAAAAACTTTTTGAAATTGTTTATTAAACCAAGGATGGTGTTATATTTGTATAATATTCATTGCTTTACTGTAGCTAGCTTCATTTCCTACATAATTCTTGAAAATAGTTAACTCTGCAACAAATTTTATTTGACAATGCTTTAACAGAACTTACTATTTGTGTAGTACCTACAATTTTGTCTATCTCTTCTGATTTATCAGCTACGTGAAAGTAGTTTAGAATGAAGAGAATTTCAATCAAAATTTTTTTATGCAAAGGGTGGTTTTTGTTGGGGGATTTTCTTTATAATGTTCTTGTCGCATCCAAGGAACGTCGATAACCTAAATACAAAGTATTATATTTAACCGATTTTGTTTAGTTAAGACACACATACTCTTTTTTAATAAAATGATTGCTTAGGTCTCTGGGGGCCTCAAACATGTGCTTCCGGTAGCCTCTCGAAGTCGATCTAATAAATGAACAGAACAATTATTTTTATATGAATACTATAACATACAGGAAGCTAAGTGAAGTTGTAATGGGTAGAGAAATTCGTGAGAGCGTAAACACACACAAAATTGTTTAATTACTGAAGGAGAAATACAAACGTATTATCGTTGCGCTCATTAGATTAAGATGTTTCCTGTTTTGTTTTAGGAGGCCATGCGCGACTAAAATGCCTTCATTCCCGGAGTCCTAGGAATAGCCAACATGTAAAATGCAAATGGAAGGGAAACGGGCTTCCAGTGTGACCGTGGGCTACATTTTCGTCGCCCCGGCGTAGGCGGTTATCACGTACACCACTTAAATTGTTCCCTTAGCCAACTGCTGCTGACATTTACAGTTGTTAGTTCATAGCAAACCCTGATGGAGTTGGGAAACAATGTTATCACTAGGGCCCGGAAGTTGTTGACATAAAAAGTCGCTAAAAATGAGCTATAAAATGCCCTTAAAATATAAAAAATGCACATAAAATGTAAAAAAAATATGACCTAACAAAATTAACAATTTCTTTCATAATAATAAATTAATAATATATAATAATAAATGTTTCGAATAACCACATTTTAAAATTAACTTTCTTAGTAAATAATGCAATTATTGGTACTAAAATAATAAATTCAAAATTCATCAGGTCATTTGCAATTTTATACAACATATGTTTCCTCCAAACTCTGAAACATACACTTTCAAACGGGACGAAGTTAACTTTTTGTTTCGGCATTTCAATGCCACAACACAAATTTACACACCTCACAAACTACTCTCCTTACTGCAACACTTAGCTCCTGAAGTCCTGACTGATGCAATCTACACGTATTGCATGATGTAATCGGTGATTCCTGTGTTAATTACATGTTTGCAACACTTACAAAGTTACTATTTCATAAAAGATTATGATGTAAATGACTTTTAATCACAGATTTTTTAAAAAAAGAACCAAAAAGCCTATGGGCCAGGGTCAAGTCGGCGACGGGAATCGAACCCGGGCCTCCCGAATGCGGGCTAGATGTAAATGCCCGTTAAATTCGCGAAAAAGAAAGAAAATGACCGCAAATGCATTTTGATGACTTATAAAAGCCATATATATCTAACGTATTTGTTCCAGAATGCACTTAATTTCCAATAAGCATCGTCTGTGACTTCTCAGAAAAAAGATGACTTTTCATCAAAATCCGGGCCCTAGTTATCACATTTGTTTGTCTCTCATACCTATTAAAAGTGCACTGAAAGTAAAACAAACTGTGGAAGCACACTCAAAACAGGTTTAAGCACCTACGTTAACGTAATGAGCACTTTAACTAAAAGAAAGTAATACAAATATTTTGAAAATACCTTGATCCGCCCCACCAGTTTTGAACTGAGATATTGAAGGAGTACCCAGACACCTTAGGGATTTCAGTGTGAACTTCTACCGTGGCAAGCCTTTTATTTTAGTTGACGAACTGCTTAAATAAATTGATTCCAGTTCAGTTTGGAAGCCCAGTAAATGCAATTAAGAAACTGAGTGAGAAGTAAATTTACAAGTCCGATGGAAATGTCAAAGGTCAACGAGGGCACACGGCTAAACTTAGCAGAGATTTTGCGATATCCTATCTCGTAAAGTAAAACTGCGAATGATGCTGCAGCAGGGTCGACACGCCTTAAAGAATATTTAATAGACAGCACGCGACAAGGAACCGGAGATGACATCACCAGCTTCAAGGACCCTTGGTAGGGCTTATGATTAGCTTTTACAGAGCAAGATGGTTCCGCCGTAACGTGAGAGGCTCGCTTTCGGGAGGTCCTGTGTTCGTAGTTTCTATCTACCACGAAATTCCTTCCTCGCCATTTTATATTTTTCATGTTTCAGGCAGAAGTTGTGTTGGATTAAATGACGCAAATGCTTCCTTCTTGGAAAGAACGAAATACAGAATAATGAGAGCGACTAGGCCCTCGATATTCATAATACATTTCGCGAGTGTTTCATTTCTGTTCAAATACACGGATGCATGACTCAGTTTACGTGTACAGCTGCTTTCGTTTAAAACGAGATCACCCGTGAGTGAATTTATCAAACGCCGGTATACATTTGGACTCAGAGCTTGTTTAATATGGAAGAGGGACTGGTTTTTTCTGGAACTGGAGCGGCGTCCAACAGAGTTAACAGTAGTACAACTCTCGAATGGCGCGAATTTATCACCATTCTTCTTTCGGAGCTGAAGTCTAAAGAAGTAAATCACTCCAAGAAGGCATTGGGTGCATTAAAGGGATTGGTCCTAATACTATGCTTAAACGTCATGTGGCAGACCAGAGGCTAGTTTCAGAAATGACTGACTACAGGTATTCTTCTTATTTTACAAACTGCATGGTGTAAGAGGGAGGCCAAAAGCTGCTCTAAGAAACTGATGGAAATTAATCATTTGTTCACACTAGCCTTATACAGGCTAAGATTTTGGACTGATAGAGTCGACATGAAAAATTCAATGCCACGGCCTTGATTTGAAACACGGATATACTGGTTTCCGTCCAGTTGCTCTTACCCATTGAGCTACCATGGACAATTTGCCGTCATGGCATTAAATTCTCTATTTTACTCGTATATTTTCCCGGTAAACCACTAGGGGCTCTCGCATCCGAGATACACCGTTTGTGGCGACTTACTATTTTAAGTACTCGAGTTCCCGGCTTCATCATTTAACTCTTATTATTTTAGTTAATTGATGTAAATTAATCATTTTTTCACATTAGCCGTATACAGGCTAAGATTTTGGATTGATAGAGTCGACATGAAAACGGTGTATCTCGGATGCGAGAGCTCCGGGGAAATATATGAGTCAATTGGAGAATTAGATGTCATGACGGCAAATTGGCCATGGTAGCTCAATGGGTAAGAGCGACTGGACGGAAACCAGTAGATCCCTGGTTCAAATGCCGGCCGTGGCATTGAACTTTTCCTGCCCTAAGGAAGTTTGATAAATCACTGAATAATACAGTTATGAACATGACTGTGCGATGCTGCCAAAGATAATGGATTTCAATGCAACTTTTAGTATCTGTTCGTGTTACACAATATCCCATTCTGGATAGGAAAAAGACTTCATCTGAAGGAATCACACAATCTGCAATAGAATAACCCATTTGCACTCCTAGAAATGTTAGAAAACGCACGAATGGAAGCTGAATAGTGTGTCTACAAGAGGTGCATACAAAAGCTTCCTTAATTTACAAAGTTCGTCACATTTGCTAAACATGTCATTGTATTACCCAGCGAGTTATTGCAATTTTTTATGGTGACGTCCTTGGGTAGTCTAATCTTGTAGAGATTTAAAACTCGTAAATATTCTTGCTGGTGTATTTTTATCGACTTGACATTTCTATTGGTATTACTGTTGTATATTGAAATATGTTGAGTAGCTATTATTTATTATTACTTGAAGGTTACTAAATATTGAATCTATCCAGTAATAAACATGGATATTACGTTAGGTTTCATTTAAACAAACTACAGTAAAACCTCGTTAACCCGGACGTACACATAACTAGGACCAGTTTTGAAAAAAAAAAAAAAAGAGATGGTTAGCAAAGAAAATGATACGATGTTTTGCACACGATAAATTGCTATTTTCAATGGGTACATTACTCGAATTATCTTGCCAGCGGGCGAGTTCATTGCCCCCACCTGCTTGGGACCAGGTTGGAAGAGAATCTTTAAGTCGTGAAAAAAATTGTGGCCTGGTATGTGCGACTTGCCAGAAAAGATAGAAGAAAAAATAAAAGTGGGAGAACATTTTAAAAAATATTGATTAGTGTTCCGATTTTTTTTCTTGTAATTTACGTCCTCAAACTAAGTCATATCAGACAATGAGTGGAAGGGGTAAAATGATGCTCAAATGAGCCTAGGGTCCATAGAGCTTAGAGTTACCCGACATTCGTCTTTCAGGATACGGGAAAACCCAGGAAAAACCTTATCCAGGTAACTCACCCTGACCGAGATTCGAACATGGGACCTCCTGAACGAGATGCAGGCACACTACCATCTACGCTATCAAGGCGGGCCGTTCCAACCTTGATGAACACATTGACAATTGATTGCACATCGACAATTACGGAGGCTATAAACCGATTACGGAGGAAGGCATTATTACATCATGCAGTGTTGTTGAAAATGAAAATTGACAGTATTTAGATTCAGAAAGTGATGAACCAACTGTGGTTGTGATCCACGCACAAACAATAGTAAACAGAGAAACTTATGCTTTATTTCGAAGTCAAACCGAAACATTGCTAAATGAACTTCTATGTTAAAGCGGATGCGAGATCGCGCTGCTCTACGCGATATACTAAACTGACACAGCACACGCCCCCTTCATTTTTACTACCGACTAGTTTGTAGCTATATTGTGTACAGTGTAAATACATATGCTATTACACTACATACAGTATGTGTTTTTAGGCGAAAAGTGAAAATGCCGATAGCAGTTTCTGAACTCCATTAAAAATATTTCGACGATATTTTTCAGTCATTCTCTGGATAATCCGTATTTTCGGTAACTCGGATCGGCACTGGTCCCAGTTGATCCAGATAAACTAGGTTTACTGTACCTCCATTGTATGGCGGTTAACATGCTAACCTCCAAATCTGGAGCTTCCGGGTTCGATTCCGGGCTGGAAAGTGCGACGTTTTCTCGAGTTCTCCGTAGAGTCTGACGTACGAATGGAAGTATGAATGTGTGTACGTGAATTTAATCCAATGATGAAAAGAATATTAATCCAAAGATTAACACAGCTGTAAAGTGAGTGAACATCACTGCTGATGGGCCCATGATATTAAAGGATCAAATAAATGGAGGGGGAATTACTCAGGATATTAACAAAAGTGAGTGTAAGTGTTTTTGGTGCGAATGTATTGGGTTGTTCCCTTACTGCTTTGGTGATTCGTTAAGACGGTGCAGGCACACTGGGCGCCTCCATTTGAGACACTACTTCAGTATCACCAAGCGTGAGTGCCGAGATAAATGACGATATTTCTTACCCAGAACTACTAAGATCTCTATGATATAATATGAACTTGCTTACGTAACATGTTTCCTCAAAGCGGACATCTAACCTTGAAACTAAACGCCAGGTAATTTGGCCTATGGGCAATTAATTAATCTTATTCTTCACCTGGATGACCTTGCACTGCCCGTCTGACACTTAGCTTAGAGGAAACAAAAGAGGGATGAATTTCTTTTTCTCACGTTTGACTGCGAGAACTTTCGTCGATCACGCGACTGCATTATCCCTACCGGCTAGTGCTTCCTTCTCGAGTGTTTCGGAGTGGAAAAATAAATGCAGTAATCACCGAGGAAGAGAAAGAACATAAAACTTCTTAGCCTTGATGGTCGCTTTGGAAGAGTGACTCCCGGGGCTGTAATGATGCAACAGAATTCAGTCCACCAAGTTTTCACCGAATGAGTAATTCCTTAAAAGGTCACGACACGCTACAGTTATAACTAGGCCACGGTCAATATGATTGTGACCTCAACCCTTTAGTATTGTGGTGGTGAAATAATGTTACCTATTATAGTTAAATATAGTATAACGCTTCATAATTTGAGAACTTTTAATCATTTTTGCGTAAGTCAGGAGCTGCGAGTATTGACACATCCTAGCCTTATTCGTAAGTAAGAGTACTAACAAGGGAAATGGTCACACCTGTACTCGCTGGAGTGTTCAATGGCATCTCTGCTCTATGTAGAGCCTATGTGCCAAAATTTGGGAGCGGAGTATAGCTGAAAGTACTCGAAAATTAGTCCACAATACGTAGGAACATACAGGCATAATAATACAGCATAGTACAAGAGTGTTTGTTTACCCCTGATGGACAGCGGTCTACACACAGACACATGTATGGAGCGCCGTCCCCCACATGCGGTACAGAGCTAATGAGGGATGTCCGGCAGCTACTTTCAAGTAGTCGCAAGAATTCTGTTTTGGGCGTTGCGATTCTACTCCGCAGCAGACTTTTGGTGCCCATAGTTCATATACAGCAGCCATTATACCATCAAATTTTCAGGTGCTTAGCGATGTGAGTACGTGAGTACAACGAAAGCGTGTTGGCAGACGATTTAAATCCAACTAGTCCCACTGTGTAGATCTGCCATTTTGTGATCCAATGTTATTCTCAACTACACCGAAATTCTGTGTTTTGCTTGCTCCACTGTTGTGCATACTACTAAGCTAATACCACTAAAATTCAGTCTTATTATATTCTGTTAGCTTAATGTGAAACAAACATGCCGTAGTAGTTTCTTTGTAGGAACTCCTTGTTCCCGCCTGTGAGAACCAGGCAACTTCAGACATGTTCAGTATCGCCTACCGCTGCAATGGAGATAACATGCAGTTAAAGCTGATGTTAGAGGAAGATCCGGAATTTCTTTCAAACGTAATCACTGCTGATGAAACTTGGTTGCATCATTTTGATCCTGAGAGCAAACAGCAAAGCTCAGTGTGGAAATCTCCTTCATCACCAACCCACCAAAAAAGCAAAAGTGGTTGCTTCTGCTGGGAAAGTTATGGTCATCTCATTCTTTGATATTCATGGAATGGTTCATCAGCATGTTGTATCTGCACACACATCAATAACTGGTCAATACTACAGGGATGTCTTGAAAACATTTCAAGTCCATACCAGGCGCAAAAGACCACATTTCCATGAAGCAGACTGGATGCTGCACCACAATAATGCGCGGCCGCATATTGCCAATGTTGTTTCTGAATATCTTGCAAAAATCAACGTGAAGTGCATCCCTCACCCTCCCTATAGTCCGCTTTTAGCCCCATGTGACCTTCTTCTATTACGTAACTTGAAGAAACGTCTTTGTGGGAGGCATTATCCATCATCAGAAGCAGTGGTGAAGGCCGCGGAGGCGATTTTGAAGGATCTCTCAAAAAATTGTTTCCGAAATGTTTTTGAAGACTGGCAGAAACGCTGGGACAAGTGCATTGCATTTAGGGGAGACTAATTTGAGAAGGACCATCAAAATTATGAAGATGAATAAAAGTACGTTGTCAACAAATAAATTGTGATCATTGTTTATTGAACAGCCCTCGTATATGACGTAAAAGGAACACAACGTAAGTTTGTGTGATGCTTTTGGCTCACTGGTAAATAATACTTTAAAAATTTATAAATGACTACTGACATACCTTTGATCAGATTTAAAATGTCAAGTCCATCATATATGTTTTTGTTATAAAGTCAAGATATCGATGTTATTTATAGCTTAACGCATATAAAGTCGTAAAATGTGCATTAAAACATTTTATCGCGTAATTACTACGCTGAAAATCTATGGTTGAGGGAAATTGCAATTAAAATTTAACAATTTCGTGTCGTATATAACACTTATAGCACTAAAACATCACATTAACAGCGCTAAAGTATAAACCGTAATAGAAAAGCTCGAGTTTAGAAATAACTTGCTTAAGTAAAGCTGCAATTTACTGTGTTTTCTTATGTTAAATGTTTGTATAAACCCTTGGAATTCACAGATATTAATGGAAAGATAACGTAAGTCAATTGTTTGTTTCTTGTGGTAACTTAGCTCTGACGTCAACACACACCGCTTCGTTGAGTGATACCTACATGTCATTATTATTTGTGGTTTTTAAGTAAGTTCCTTTACACGGCTTTGCATTATAAAATTAGTATCAATATTACTTTCTTCGCAAGCTAATTTCTGTTGTAGACGCAGAACTCTAAAGGAAACTAATTCAATAATTTGATGTGTTCTTCCATGCCGTATCAATCTAAAGCAGAGAAAATATGGCCAGCACTTATGCACTAGACGATTTTAAAATATTTAAGACGTCACTGTTGATGCAAGTATTCAGTAATGCGCTAAATTCAATGAATTCAATAAAATGTGTCAGAATCAGTAGAAGTATAAAGCATTTCTAAACATTTAACTTCAAAAAATGTTGGTCAATTAACTTATTATTAAAAATAAAATTTATAATTGCATCCACAATAGGATAATTATTTTTATTAAAATAACTATCTCCAGATCTGTGCTAAAATGGGTCTCGAAAATAAAGGATGCAGCAACGTTAAGTTAATGATTACGTCAATAATCTCGTCTTAACATTGTCTACACTTGGCAGCCCCATCGTACGTTTAGACTTTCAATTGTTTTACAAGTTACAGCTTAAATGACGGAGCGAGCTGTAACCTGGCATTCTTAAACAAAAACGTTTAATCCCTTTTAGGAAACAGTCAAGTTGTAAACCGTAACTTGTACAAAAAGAATGTATCTTAGAAAGGCATGACTGGAAAGGTGATGTATTACAACCACGTTATCTTTTAACGAGACGAAATTTCATTATTTTTGTTCGATTACCTTGATTCTAGAGAATGGACTTTCTCTTCACAGCTTAATCCGACGTAAACGTAAAAATCTGTCACAATTTTCGGTGACTAAGCGACAGAATTTTTTTTTTCCATAGCGTTACATAATGTTTTCTAAGCGAGTGGATGTATTACATCAAACAAAGCTGACTACTTCAAAAGCTTATAGCGAAAGCAACTTATGAGATCGAGTTTTTACAAAAAGCAATTTTTGACAGCAACATTTGGGATACCATACAGAATATTACTCAGACAACCCCCGTCTTGGATGCATCCAATTTGATAAATAAGAAGGGAGAGCAATTATCCGGGAAACGTGACATGATTAAGAATAACTTTGAATTTTCAAAATATTTTACTATCGAAATCTTCTATTCAGTAGTATTTATTTTAATAAAGGCATAAAAATCCATGTGTGGTGTATGTATGTGTGTGAATTCCAAAAAACTGAAGGTAGAACTTCGAAACAACTACCCCCCGCCAAACTAACCTTTGCATATGGAAATATTCTATTTTGCTTTATGTTCACAAAAATGGCTGTAGTGACCTTACTCCAAATACCATACAGTTAAGATATTTTCCTTGATTTTCTGGGAAGCCTCCAAAGCATTCATTTTAAATGGCTTTTACATAAATGGTACACTAAATAGGTACAACAATGCGCATCTTGGTAGCGTGGTGGTAGCATGTCTGCCTCACGTTCAAGAAGCCCAAAGTTCGAATCTCGGAGAGGGTGAGTTACCTGTATAAGGTTTTTCCCGGGGTTTTCCCTTATCCTGAAGGGCGAATATCGGGTAACTCTAAGCTGAATGAACCCTGGGCCCATTTGAGCATCATTTCACCCATTCCATTCATTATCCGGTATGGCTTAACGTTGGAGGACGTAAATTAAAAACAAAAATAGCTACAACAAATCTTACTACCTATACATTTTTCTGTATCTTGTTAAACAACAGATTTGTAACCATTTAGACGCAATACAAATATAAGTTACTTATAAAAGCATGTTGATACAAGAGGGGAAATTCTATTTAATAGATTACCTGCAGCTTTAAAAATGTGCTTTACGCCTCAAAAACATATTTAAATATAACCTATAAGTGTTGTGTAATTTAGATGTGTAAGTAGTAGTAAGTATAGGACTGTCCAATGTCAATTGTGCAATGTAAAAATGATTTACTAGATCAATAAGTTATTAGTTATAATTTTTTTTTCTTTTTTGTAATTTACGTCCTTTAACTTTTTAAGTCATATCGGACGATGAATGGAATGGGTGAAATGATGCTCAAATGAGCCCAGAGTCCATGAAGCTTAGAGTTACCCGACATTCGTCTTTTAGGAAAAGGGAAAACCCCGGAAAAACCTTATGCAGGTAACTCACCCTGACCGAGATTCGAACTCGGGACCTCTTGAACGTGAGGCAGACACGCTACCGAGGCGGGCTAGTTATAATTATTATCAAATAAAGTTTTTAACTAAATAAACACTCAAGAAGTATTCTTTATTATTGGTCCGAATATTCAGATAATTGTAGGCATAGGTAATTTTTTTTCAAATAGGGAATCGTCATAGTTTTCCATGCAAACAACAGCATTTAAAACCACCAGTAGCGACCAGCTCTTAAAAGATAACTATCACTTAAGCCCGTTATATATATTAAGAAATATTACTGGTTTTCTCGAGCAGATAAGATATAGGTTCGCAGTGGAAGGGAATTTTGCAAATGCTATCACATTTATGTGTTTATATACCAATGTATGGTAACATAGCAACAAGACTGAAATCTTGTAATGTACACCCAGCAGTTAAATATCTTAACGGCCTTGAACTGTGTTACTACTGTCCGGAAAAGGAGTTGAGCCAGTACACTGCATACTGTTGGAACATTGCCGAAAAGGAAGTCTGTAGCCAACTTTGCATCGCCTTTTGGAAGTCTGAATTCCCATTTTCCAAGTTCTACAAATAACAAATTGAAATTCAGAGCAAGAAAAGTGGTTTGTAAAAATGCAAACAAAATCTAAAAGTTTGAAGGGAAAACCAGCCTTAGTTCTTATTTCGCTTATCTACGAACTCTCTAACAACGGGTTATCAGACTGGACAAGCTTTTCCCCCGAAAGTCGAATCTATAACGGTAGTAGGATTGCAGAAAGCATAAATGAAATCCAGAAATTTTGTGAAGAGTGGGGAATAAAAATAAACACAAACAAGTCGAAAGTTATGGTCTTCAAAAAGGGAGTTAAACTAAAAAAAGATGAAAAGTGGGTACTAAATGGCAAAAGGATAGAAAGTGTCAATGACTTTGAATACTTAGGAGTAGGGTTGAATAACAATGGAAAATTGAGAATTGAAACAAAAGGAAGGGCGACAATGAATGGAATGAGAATGTGCAAATTTAAGCTAGAAATGACAACCAAGTGGTTAGAAAGAACGTACGAAGCACTAGTTGAATCCAAAATGTATGCAGTGGAGATCTGTGGGGGGGGGGGGGGGGGGCACAGAGGTAAACAAAACAGTGGACCTAAACTACAAAAGGTTTTGTAAAGAGTTACTAGGCTTACCAAGATCAGCACCTAGGGAAGTAGCTTTAGTAGAACTAGGAAAGACAAGGAGTTTGGCCAAAGAAGAAGGGGAAATTATGAAATTATGCATGAGACAGCAAAAAAGATTAGCGAACTCAAATAATTGGTGGGCAGAGATAGGAGGAATTATGGAAAAAAATAGGAATGGGAGATATATGGAGATTAGAGGAAAGGAATACAAGCGATGTGGGTAAATTGGTAAAATACAGAACAGAAGATATGAAAAGACAGGAAATATGGGGAAATCTAGAAAATATGAAATCATTGCAATTTTACAATAAAAATTGGGGACGAGAATCATCTGTAGATTACTGCAATAGGTAAGAGAGAGAAGGGCTAGCATGGATGAGAGCAGGAATAATATTTCTAAGAGGGAGGGTAAAAGGAATTTGTGAATTGTGTGGGAGAAAAGAAATCATAGAACATTATGTAACAGAATGCGAGGAGGTTGCAATATGGGGAAAAAAGGTTTGGGAGGAAAAATGGGAGAAAGTAGAGAAGAGGATAGCAGCTATAAAAATGTTAACAGGAAAGGAGGAAAAGAAGGTAAGAAGTATTGGTGAGTTCTTGCAGAAAGTAAAAGAAAAATTGGGCAGAAATGTAAAGAATATAAGAAAGGAAGATAAGGGGGAAGAATGGGACTAATTAAGTAACAATGAGGTATGAAGGTTAAGAGCTACCTGGCAGAGCAGAAGACCAGGTTGTCATACAAGCCAAGGTAGCAACAAGGTAAAGACAAATAAATGTAGCCAAAGGTTGTAAATTGTAAGATTTTGGAATATGTACAATAAATATATCATTTAAATACTGAGGTTTTCACGGCCGGCGTCGTTTACTCCACTATGTTTTCCGGGCTTGTAGGCCGTGGTCCATTTTCATTTCCTTCCGACGTTTCGCCGAAAACTGCGTTCGGCATCGTCAGGGTTCTAAATCAGTAGACCCGGAGTCCAACACAAGACTCAAGACTGATGTTGGACTCCGGGTCTACTGATTTAGAACCCTGAAGATGCCGAACGCAGTTTTCGGCGAAACGTCGGAAGGAAATGAAAATGGACCACGGCCTACAAGCCCGGAAAACATAGTTAGTGGAGTTAAATATATCATTTTTGGTAGAGGGTTAGAAACAGACATTTTCAAGAAACATAGGCTCTTATGTCCTTAAGATCTTTTCTTTACTTTTGGAGATAGCTGTAACGATATATTTAATCATATTTTCGGTCTATATGTTACTTTCTTTAGTGCTAATTATCTGGAAAAATTTCTGGTGCAACATTTTACTTAATGTTTATATTTTAGACTTAAGTATTTTGTAACACTTTTAAAGTACAATAAATTTTGTACTTTTGACACCCACTCTTCAATATTTCCGCTAGGTATGCTGCGGAGAGACTTTACATACACACTGTGACATAACAATACGAGGCAGCAGAAAAACTGAATGGGACCTTTAACGTTTCTGACGCAATATCACAAGGCTATAGCCGAGACTAAAAAGAAACTGGCGGTATTATATAGACCATAGCGTGTCATACAAAAACCTAAGTTGTACTGATGCTTTATTAAAAGTTGCATTCAATGTTGCACTTTATCTTTTACAGCAGACAAGTGTTCATCAGCTGTTCTTACGTCATTCCTTGATCAATGGTGGTCTGTCTCGCACAAAAGAAGGTATAAAATAAAAGAACGTGTGTTGAGAAAGGCATTGTTCATTGCAAACAAAAGATTATTGCTAGTATATGACTCATTTCAAAGTGACTTTTGGTTTGAAAACTATTACACTTAAGTAAGCGAAATGTCCTCTATAGGCTTGGTGTATAAGAATGTTTTAAAACATATTAAGGAGAAGGAAACCGTTTTGACAGTTCTCTTATCTAATTAAACTGCATTTTCGTTTTGAGTCTCATTTTCCCCCAATACTATTCCTCACACCGTTGTATCTTTTTCTCTCGTGTCAAAAATAAAATCACAAATGAATAAAAATAAAATCACATATGTACGATTACATTCTGATTTGTTACGTTTCACTGAGGCAAACCACAACATTGTGGAAAGTCCCAATAATCACCGCTACCAGTCACTGCCTTGGCTAGACACCAGGTATAGATAAAAAAATCCTCTCTATACGAGGCTGAGTCATGACAGATCTTAAGCTAAAATGGGTTGCACATCCATGTAGCTACGGCTATTTTAGTAATAGGAAATTTACAATAGCCAAATTCTAATCTGGGTGGTACTTCTATTGCTAAAGAGCATTGTGCATGTACAGGTGTAAGTGTAACTGAGTTTGTAAGCTAACTGCTTGAAATTAAAGGGTACTTCATATAAAAATTGGAATGGAAGTATGGAAATTCCTTATAGTTAAGAACTTAACTTTGAAGTTCTGCAAGATAATCCATCATAAACTGAATATTTTGGAAGTCAAAATTATCCTTTGGAAAGTAATAAAATAATTAAAATTGATTTTATCTACGGAACTCTGGAGAATCAAAGAGGGGAAAAATCTTGAGTAGCAAAACTGATCCAGGTTAACTAACCAATGTTTGAACTGGAAGGCTCCTGATGTGAGACAGTTCCCTACACCACAGAGGCAAACAACTATTGGTATTAATGCTGCTATCCTACCATCTACTGCTATTTTATGACTATTTTATTTGTCCACTAGTCGTTTTCAATCTCTAGTTTTGTGGTCATAAACGGACGTCCATTTCTCAAGTCAACAGAGTTTTCCTCCACTCATATATTCGTCCATCGATCCAGTCATTAAAGTTAAAAAAAAGCAAACACCGATTCTTCCAGAGCTGTGATAGTAAAATTCAATTTTAATTTTTTATTTTCCAAAGGATCACTCTGTATTATGTTTACCAAGTGGCGAAAAGGCGTTTCTTTCTGGGCCACGCCCTATCTGGATTATAATTCACACATTAGTGAGTGGAGTGTTATAATCCACACTCCGAAACCTTAAAAAACCGTATCTAAAAATTGTATCTATCCATTTTATATTATATCTATCTAAAACCCTAGCCTACATACGGCTAGTGTGAGGAAATTATTAATTTCAATCAATTAACTAAAATAATAAGAGTTAAATGATGAAGCCTGGGACTCAAGTACTTAAGATAGTAAGTCGCCACAAACGGCGTATCTCGGATTCGAGAGCCTCTAGTGGTTTACCGGCGAAATATGCGAGTAAAATGGAGAATTTAATGTCAGGACGGCACGTTGGCCATGGTAGCTGAATGGGTTAGAGAAACCAGGAGATCCGTGATTCAAATCCCGGCCATGGCATTGAATTTTTCATGTTGACTCAATCTACGTAAAACCTTAGCTTATATACGGCTAGTATGAGGAAATTATTAATTTCCATCAATTAACTAAAATATTCATACATCTGTTTTCCATATTTTGCTGTTGGGTGCAAATTGCTCATATACAGGTTACATGTTTTAACTCAAGGAAAAGAGGAACCTTCTTCCAGCCCAATTTAAGCAATCATATTCGTTTTGGATCTGCAGCGTCATGTTTTTTTTATATGTAGTTAAAACGAGTTTTGGAAATGCAAGTTTACGTGAGAACTCCTGTCGCGCCAATTTGATATCCATGCGACTTTTCTCTTTTGTTTTTCACAAACACACAAGAACCTTTTACTATAAATACTGTATTTGGGTTCATGGTTCTCAAGATCTACTTCCAGTGAAGTATCCATAGTGAATTTTTGAATGCCATACAATATTTCCCTACTTACTGTTAGTAGTAAAGAAATTTTCTAATGATCTGTTTCCGAATGAAGCGAAAACGTTGAAATTGCAGGATTATCTCTGAATGCAAGGTGATTTCGTTTTTATTCTCAATAGCCTTCGATTAATTTAGCTCTTTGTTCCTCGTAATCAAAGGCTGCAATGAAAACCTGTGAAATCGATAGTGAATGTAGCCACACATCGCTTGTGGGAAAAACTCAACTGGTGTTTCAGGAACTGTGCCAAGAAATTCCCCTCATTGTGACCAGTCCAAGAGGTTACTGTGAGATCATTGCCATAAAGAGCCGTATGCCATCCTACCATACGCAAAACTGCAAGTTGCTTCAAAGTTTATTGCAAACTTTAAGAGATGGTGTTATGTGTTAAGACGGACGAGGGTACGATTTATTTTGTCTTATGTTGCCTCTTACTGAGTGTATGAAGAGCACAAGCTTGCTGAACACTTGTTTATTCAGCATTATTATTGATAGAAATAGTTATATTTATCTAGTACTGTCAATCGTTGCATAATTTTAAAGCATTGTGAACTGTCAATTTTTATCTGCACTTTTAAATGTTGTAGTATTTTGAAACTTAACGGTTTTACTTGTTAGCGGCTTTCAAGGTTTACACATGGTTGTACAACCATCTTTTCCTGCTTTATCACACTAAATTTGCAATCCAGTTTATGAAATCAGTTGTAAATTCACTTTGTTGATTTACGCAATAGGAAGTTATACATAATTTATCAGTTATTCATTCTTGCTTTCTAGATTTCAGTTTTCGTCGATTGCAGGTAGGGCATATCACTGACTATCCGGTTTCTTTAGTTATAATTCTGAACTAAGTGTAGTTATCTATGGATGTCGAAATCTTTTCTATAGATAGAGGCAACCTGAAAAATTCAATGCCATGGCCGGGATTTGAACCACGGATCTCCTGGTTTCCGTCCAGTCGCTCTTACTAATTGAGCTACTATGGTCAAATTGCCGCCATGACATTAAATTCTCCAGTTGACTCATTTTCCCCGGTATCCAAAACCTTAGACTATAGACCGCTAGTGTGAATAAATGATTAATTTCCGTCAATTAACTTATGTGTTTGAAATGGGAAGGTGTTTGTCCTTGAGCGCCAGTAGGCGATCAACCAATCGGAGTCCTGCGGTGTTGTCGTATTGCATTGCCGCTAAGTGGTGTGTGAGGAGCGCCAACCTAATCAATCTGTATGAAATACTATTCGCGCTAAGACAAAAATTCAGATTTTGTCGAAACTAATCCACGTGGAAGATAGAAAGTAATGTATCTAACATAACCATGAAAACCCCATATTTTTAGCTGAAATAGTTTTTCTAAAACAAATAAATGAAACACTATTACCTGTATTATAACAATAAATCGCGACGTAAGCACTGTATGAATATCATTATTGGTTGGCATGTATGCGTGTACGTATATTTGTAATTACTCAGAACTGAAACGTAAATGTTTGACATGACGTGATAAAAGAATTACTTTGAATAAGCCAATTCGAGCGAGAGGAAACAATACATTTCCTGCTGTCCTGGCAGAACGTGTCTGGTCACATTATATTTTTGTTTATGAATGGTTCGTAATCTCTATTTACTCTAAAGAGTTCAAAGTGGTTGGTGTGTATGTACATATACTTTTATTACTCAGAACTGAAATTTAAACTACTGCATGACGTGATAAAAGAATTACTGTGAATAAATCAAGGTGTTAAATTCGAGAAAGAGCAAACACTTCATTTCCTGTTAGCATGTGGAATGCTGTATGCTTATGTTTATGAATGAATGCTGGATAAGAAGTGTTTATTTACTCTGGAGAGTTCAGATCAATATCATTCAGTTGTTTTTTACACAACAGTTGAGTAAGAGTTAAATAGTGCAATGGCTTCTTGCGGTGAATTTAGTGGCGAGTCAAAAAATCAGGTATTGCGAAGTCAGACTCGAAGTATTGTTTTTAAGGTGTACACGTTCTTCAAAAAATTGGATAATGAGGAATATAGAAATCAGCTTGATTTCAAAAATGCTCAACGGCTTACTGCTGAAGCGTGTGGTGTAGGTAAAACAAGTGTGTCCCGCATTTGGATTAGAAAAGCAGGTAATTCATAAACTATAATTATAGTTATATTATTTAAAAATATACATAATTTGCGAAAATGCTTTTCCAATTTTGATTTTGGCAACAGCATCATTGTAAAAGTTTGTAAAATATAATTCGCTTACCCTTACACCTAGCGCCAAGCAGACCTGCATGTTGTATGAGTGTGCGAGAGAGAGGGAAATATAAAAGGAGTGGGGTAACAAGCTGGCAACGCTGAGTGTGATATGGCATCTGATTAGCTGGACTCCAGAACCCTTCCCATTTGAAACACAATTCTTTTCTGTTTGTATTTTAGCAAGGGTATCGTAGCAACTCAAAAGTTTTGTTCACAGCTCTCGTGCTGAGGATCCTTCGTTCAATTCGCGGCTAATTGGGTGACGAATTTATCGCCTGTCTTGCCTTCAGCTCTTCACTAACACATGTGAAGTATATCCAAGGTTCAAAGCGTTTGAGCTCACGACAAAAGCTGTAGGTCCCCTTGTTCCATCACCATCTCCACTGCTATCCCATCATCAGAGATAAATGTCACAGCATGTAGGTTACTTCCAGGTTATAAATGACCGTTTGAAGTCATCGTTTGTGGAATCAGATTCCCTGAAGGTCGTAGTAGACCAAATGGGGAGCGTTGGGAACAACACTATTTTAAATATTTAAGTGTGTGGTATTTTAACTAACCAAACATGTTTTACATTTAATCTTGTAATGCACCTGTATATTTTGAATGGTTTAGGTATAGTAAATGAAGTTTTAATCTATGTAATGTCGTTTAAAGGTACAAGATCATCCCAGTATAACATGAACGTTTTTCTTCAGTGACATACTGACTGTCCAAAATTATATTACCCTGGAGTTTCCTTGAATTAATACTGCAACTAAAACGGCAACTCAAAAACTTTGAATGTACACTTTGAATAACTCTGAAACTAAACCAAACCAAAGAAATAGTAATAAAAACTAAAGTGTAGAGGAAATGATCTCAGTAAGAAGTTCCAAATGCATAAGCAATGCTTTCAAGGGCATTTTAATTCACTTAAACATTTTAGATACATATATAATAATGGAAGATGCCAAAAAGAGACATTTTGTCTGAAGTAAGGAATGTAGCTATAGTTCGTTTCAGTCTCTACATATAGAATTAAAACAACACATACACAGTATTACAAACGAATAAAAACTGAGCTTTGTGCAACTTAAAACGAAAGCAATTCGAAAATGGAATCACTTTAAAAATATCTCGATCGCTTTAACTTGCTTATTGAATCAATGAAATAGTTTTCAAAAAAGCAATGTCTTAATTTCTGAGCGCGAACATTCTTGAAGTTCACAACACACAAGTTTGTAGAGTAGAAATGCTAACTGATCTAAATGCTAAAATAACGTAATTATTCCACTTTTTGACATATGAAAAATCAGTGTTCCATTGTCATTGTTACGCTGAATGGTTTTATTTCCAATTCACAACAAGATGTGGCAAGTCTTAACATAGTATCGTGTATTGGATAGTAGTTGAAGTAATTGTACATATAACAGGTACTACTAAGGTGAGAAAAAGCAAAAGTTGCCACAAAAATGTCATTTTTAGCTTTTTTGTACAGCCTTGTTAACTGGAAATTCCTTTATTATCCTAACTATTACATCATAATTCTGCAACACTTAACAAAACTCTTAACTTCTAAACACTTATTACTGGAGAAACCTTTAGTCTAACTTTGAGGTTAAGTTTTATTGTACAATTTGATGCTACTGTTGGTGCTTGTGTGTTCAAGCCCCTGTGATATATTTCTTTGCACTTTTGTTTTCTCCACTTTCTGCTTTATCTGGAATTACGTACTTTTTACATTAAATTTTAGGTTTAAAAGCTGTTGTGAAGCTACTTTGGTGTTAATAACATAGTTGGTTCTTCTATAAAAGCAATATAATTCTCAGCAAATGTTGATAAGTTATTGAGAACGTCCTATCTTCATTAAAACAAACTCATTGTATAAAGTATATCATGAATTTAGAAGATTGCATATACATCTGATACAATTTCAGTCTCACGTGTTAAATATTGGAAATAGTGGGTCATGAATTTAGTATTTTAATATTGGTGCGCTAGCATCTTTAATTTCTGAATCACTCTGTGCTAAGATAATCCTAATTTATTTATGCAAAAAATTATCTAAAATATATTGATGTGTGTATAAATTAACCCTTAAATACATGACGTTTTGGAGTATTTCAAAACCTTTATCTGCAATAATAAATAAACAAACAGCTATGTTGAATAATATGTAATACAAAAATATACTTCATATGAACTCCTGTAGCAGGTAAACAGGCAGGTATTATTTACTCCGAGGTTATTAAATCAAAGCCCATATTTATAATTTTCGAGTTCCCCTTAAAATGTTTAGGCCTAATATCGATTGCTTGTCAGGTCAGTTTCTTGGTTAGAGATTTTAGGATATTCTGATAATACAAAACTCTGATGACCTAGCTCTACTTAATCATTTCATACATTCGTTCGTGCCCTGCGTCTTGTTTAAGCAATTTTTAAAAAATCAGTTTAAGAAATTGTGTTGGGTTAGCAGAGGATAAATACTTTGAGTGTGAAACGCTAGCTTAAAACCAGAAGAGGTATGTGTTAAACAGCGCAGTTAACCGACGGGATGAACAGTGAATAGTACTAAAATGTTTTAAATAGTCAGAAATCCACTTGATTCACCTCAATAATTTGAAACTCTAAGGTCTTACATCATTTTTCTAGTTCGTCTTTTATACGCTTGTTTTCTCGGAATGTAGCAATGAATTAAAATCAATCTTCAATTGTAATTTAAGAGAAGTTTTTTTTTGCAGCTTTGAAAAATATATATGTTGCTTCCTACATGAACACTTAGATCAATTAACATTTCCACTCTGTAATTAAATGTTCGAATTGCACATTAGGCAGTTTGTTTATCAGCTTGAGATTCTTCTTCAGGCCTGCGACCACTGCTATTGAGAGCCAAACGTTGCATCTGTCTGATGACTGCAGTCGCGTTGTACGCCTGTTTCCATTTGGACTTGAAGTTCTTCTTGAGCTGCTCAGCAACAGTGCCGTGGATGTCCTTGTCGCTTGCCTCATCACCGGAGACCCATGGGTGTCCCAGAGCTTGTTTGCATGTGTACCTCTTCTCCGGGTCAATGCACATCAAGTTGCGTATAAAGTTCTTAGCTGCTTCACTAATCTGATCCCAGTACGGCGAGTCAAACTCATACTCGCCCTTCATGATCTGGGCATATAGCGTTGAGTCATTCTCTCCATAGAATGGAGGATATCCACACAAGAGGATGTACGAGATGACGCCTATGCTCCACACATCCACAGCTTTACTGTAAGGTCTTCTCGAAAGGACTTCCGGGGCCACGTAACCCGGGGTACCACAAGCAGTGGCCATGATGCCGGAGTCTTCTGTTTTAGAGAGCCCAAAATCGCTGATCATAATTTTGCTGTCTTCATCTCTGTTGTAATACAGCAGATTTTCTGGTTTCAGATCTCTGTGCACCACCCCTTGTTCGTGCATGTAATCCACAGCTTGCAGCAACTGTCGAATAAGATTTGCAGCATCTCTTTCGGTGTAGGATCCTTTGGCAACAATACGGTCAAAGAGTTCTCCTCCTGTCACCAGTTCCATAACGAGGTACACTTTATGCTTCTCTTCAAAAGTTTCAAGGAGTTGAACAATGTTGGGATGCTTCAACCTTTTCAGGACCTTAATTTCATTTTCTAAAGAGTCGTGTTTGTCTTTTAGAGTCTTTTTATCGATTATTTTAATTGCTCTCAACTCACCAGGAGATTCTTTGCTTTCTGCAAGTCGCACTTCAGAAAATGCGCCGGTACCTAACTGCTCCTTAAGGATATATTTGTCATCAATGATGTGCTTTTCAGGCTCTTTCTTAAACTTCTTGGCAAACTCTTTACCAAAAAATGGCATTTTGAATATTTTTCTTTCCTTGGTTAAAAACAGTAAATGATTGACTTTAGCTGCGTACTGGCTTTGAGGTCATAAAGATGTCAGCTTCCTAGAAATATAAACTAGAAGTGACAGCTATGGTAGAAGAAAGTTCTTGGAAATCCTAAGTTCAGATGGACATACCCACAACATAGGCGCTTTCAAGCAGCTGGACTAGTCCTGCTATTAGTAGTGCGGTCTTCATGATGTTCTTCAGAAGTTGTCACTCTCGTAGCATCGCTCTGAAACAAAAGAGCAGAGGTAAAGTATTTACAATATAAGACAAGAGTAATGCTTCAAGTATTTAAGTGTTACTGACAGCATATTCAAGTTAATATTTGAAAACAATCATAGCATGCTCAACGTAAAGTCTGATCATATCTAAAATACTTCCTAAGTTAGCGAGAATCATTAGACACATTGGTCTACTGCTAAGTTCTGATCCAAGAGCTTTTAAATCATATAAGCCAGATCTAAGCCACATTCGAAGAGAAGCAACTTTTGCTGGATGATAATAGATGAAATATGGATATATCAAACATAGGTAATTGGAATCCGGAAAATGTCAAGGCTGGAGGATACGCACATGAGACTTAAGATCAATATTGGGCGTAACAAAAGTAGTCCGGGCTAGAAATGTCGATATTAGGAAACATTTGGGAGAACATTGTGTGATGGACGAAATGCGGCAATATCAGTGTCAGTGGAAGGAACATGTGCAAAGAATGGGTCTTTCCACATTTCCCAGCCAAGCATTATTATACGAACCGTATGGACGGAAAGATATTGGACGACCACGAAGAAGATCCACAGAGCAGTTTGATACCTTTTGAAGAGGACTTAAGGGGTTAATACTTGTAAATGAATAGGGGTACAATACTAGTTATTTTATCCTAGGATAAGCCAATCGAAATTTTAGATAATCTTTCCTGAGGGTAAAGGAAGTGCTCCAATTCGTATGCGTTATTGAAACTGCTATTGAATTATCTTAGAATACGTAAAATATGAAGCTATTAACAGTGAAGCAAACTATCTACAGACATAACAATTTGTAAGTTAAAACTTCACTTATCTTGTAAGAAAAGTGATATTCTTCCTATAAATTGTCCGGGAACGCGACTTTATGTAAAACTTTTACACATCTTCAGCCGGAAATAACAAAGCTGTCGCCATCGTTACGAACTCTAGATGTTGATATGTTCTTGTTAGTACTACCAAAATCTGAAAATAAAACAAATTTAAAAACAGAATCGACTGCCGGTATTTCAAAATCATTACGCGATTTTTCCCAAACCATTAAATGAATTAATGGACTAATTTACATTAAATTGACATTAAATGGTCCAATAGATTTAATGGTTTGGGAAAATATATTTATTTTAAAAACAAACATCGCGTAATGATTACACAGAAAATTTAAGCTAGTTACAGTGGAATAATAAATATTACACAAATAAAAATATTTGTTACTTATAGTCCACTTATCTTAAGAAGTTGATGTTAAAACTTTTTTCCTCTTATTCAAATCGATTTCGAAGGCATTTTGCATTCATCTTCAGTGAAAAACTCCGTTGTTAAGGAAATCTCGGTTACTATGTTTTCCTTTTGCTATGTTATAAGCAAATTTATTCATAGTAACCTAAAAACCGAAAACAACGAAATTAAATACTACTTCGAAATCGATTTGAATAAGAAGAAAGAAGTTTTAACATCAAATTCTTAAGATAAGTGGACTATAAGTAACAAATATTTTTATTTGTGTAATCGCGTGATGAATTTTAAAATACCGGCAGTCGATTCGGTTTTTAAATTTGTTTTATTTTCAGATTTTGGTAGTACTAACAAGAACATATCAACATTAGCGTTCGTAACGATGGCGACAGCTTTGTTATTTCCGGCTGAGGATATGTAAAAGCTTTACATGAAATGGCGATCCCGGACAATTTATAAGAAGAGTATCATCATTTCTTATAAGGTAAGTGAAGTTTTAAGTTACAAATTGTTATATTTGTAGATATTATCTTAGAATGTTTATAATTACATTTTTGCTACGCATTCTAGCGGTCTTTTATTTAATAGTTCTATATGTCACTTTGATTTGCATGCACTATTATATATTTCATCTTCCAATTTTTGGTTGGTTCATATTATAAGTGTTGTAGCTTAGTTTCTGTACTATTATTTGGAGTCTTTGTTTAATTATAAACTAATAGTTATTGTTGAAACAGATAAGTAAATAAAGCTTACTATTCCACTTGGAAGACCAAATACAAAATGGCACGAACAGAATATGTAGAATGTTGCATACAAAAATGCCTAATGCATGAAGGCAGAAGTACAAAAACAAGTATTTAATAACGGTATAGTACTTTTTCTTCAAAATTTTGTTTTCCGGATCATTGCCACACCTAATTAATTCGTGTAATAAAAGTGAAATAAAATATTTATCCTATATGACTGGTAAATGAATCTGTATGAAATTTGAAACATTTGTAATTTGCGACAGAGCAGAATATATTCAAATGTTGCAAAAAAGAAGATAAAAGCAAAAATACTTATAACTTTCTCATTGTTGAAACGTATCCGGCATACATAACAACAAAATACTTGAATTTCCGGCACACAGACTAAATACAAGAACGAACACGTTCTTAACGGCAATGTTGAAAGTAAAATTTTCCTTTTGCCAATTTTGCTGATATGCAGTGCCGTAACTTTCTTTTTGATAACCAGAGAACAAGGAATGATAACCCCATGTCTTGGACAACGTTTACAGTTAAGCGATAAGCTGTAGAGGAAGTTATGCTGATACTGCTTGAAGGTTCGAGAACCACATGCATTAAACTTTTATGACACAGATTTTATATCCACATTACTGATCCTTCAGTAAGAAAATGCACTGTAACACGGATTTATTTTCTGCAGTCATTCGTATTTCAACTGCAACAGTACTTTGATTATTTGTCACTCGGTGAACAATTCGTCTCATTAATCGACGTGTATGAATTCTCAAATGAATCTGAGAATGTTTCTTGGAATTTCCGAAAAATGGTACGGGTCAATGTAATGTGGTATACTAATTACACTTGGCAACAATAAAATGTTTCGGGCTTAAAATAGTGAATTTACATGTATTTCCATCTGCTGAATTCAAAACACATCATAAAAATGATAGATTAGCTCTTGTTTTGAAGATTAAGTGACATTTCATATTTTAGAGTGAAGATTTTAAATTTGGGGGCATTTATTGGGGGGGAGGGAGTTGGCACACCTGTCAAAATACCGTATATGACAACTACAGGCACATGGTGACAGTGCTCCTGCAAAAATACCATAACCTTGGAAACAACATGTCCCTTAAGATCCATTTTCTCCACTCCCACCTAGACTTTTTCCCTCCTGGTTGTGGAGCTGTTAGTGATGAACATGGGGAGAGATTCCATCAGGACATTTCTGTTAGGGAACAAAGATATCAGGGCCGTTGGAATGAAGTAATGCAACTTAGAACTCTTAGCATGTAATTACCAGTTAAAAAATCAAATGCACTGTTGTGCATCTTTTCTGTCAATCCGTTAATATGTAATACTTCTACCTTATGTATATCATAGAAACTAGAGCTAATAAAATTTTTTCATCGTCATATTTGTTTTTCTCAACCTAAAATTAGTAGGAATTTGCTCATGAAGTGCTCGAAACTTTTTTTTTTTTTTTTCCAGTGTTATTAGTGAATCGGGACGGATATCGGAAGAGCCACGGAAGAGCCATAGTTGCAATCCTGGCTATGGCATTACATTTTTCAGTCTGATTTTACCTTTCCAAAGCCTTGTCCTTCCTACAACTAAGTGTGGAAGAACAAATACCAAAATAAAATATTATATTCTAGCTCACCTATATTTTCCGTTTCTCGCTGATTCCAGAATCCATTTTAATTTTCCTTTCCTTTCTTTCATAGATCTCCCATCCCTATTTTGATCAACATTTCCTCTGGCTGCACCCACCAGCACTGCTCGTTATTATCTTCGTATTTTAAACATATTTTTAGAATATTCACTTCTTCGCTCTTTATGAACTTGTGTCAATATTTCAACTGTTTCTGGGATTAGTTCCTTCTTCCCACTTTTCGTAATTCTGTCACTGCTAGCCCTTTTGGTGCTGTCCTACTTATCATAGAATTTCTTTACAGAATATTCTATATCTATGGGCCGCCTTTTCGAATATGCTATACTCCCCATTTCTGCTTCTGCTACTGCCTCATAAATCCCCTTCATTTCTGATAGATTATGTTAACATATTCTAATTGTAATTTTCGCTTTTACCTTTCGCTTCTATTGTTTTACTATGTGTTGACCTGTCTCCTTTACAACATAATTTGTTATTACTGAGAGAGAGAGGGAGGGAGGGAGGGAGGGAGGGAGGGAGGGAGAGCTTACAGAGAAGGCTGTAAGCTGAGAAATTTTGTTAGTCTAATACAACCATGTTTTACTTCATTCCGGGCTCGGAATGAAGATGGCGCTGTTAAATTCTTAACCTCATCGTTTTTTATACACACGGCACAAAAAAGTACTCAAACAGCTGTGAAACACTCCCTTAAGGAAGGAATCTCCCACATGCAACCGTCTAACTGCTACCAATTAAAACTCAGCTTCTCTTTACAACCGAGTAATTATTCTTGCCGCATAGCGCGTTTACGACCGAGGGTTTGGAAAGCAAATGCACGTGCTTTTTGTGAATAGATGCCGTAAGGAGATCCTCCAGAAGGTTCGGCGGGAACGTTCCTGGTAAGCAGGCAGCCTTGCAGAAATGGGTGTGACGGCATCACCTTGAGAAAACACGCTTTGGTCTCTTATGGCATTGAGATTTTTGACGTCACCGCTACGGTGAAGAGGCGGCAAATGTACGAATATTTGAGAACAAGGAGCTAATCTTTCTAGTCTCGACGCTCGTCTTACCCCCATCCTCCCGCAAGAGAGAGAGAGAGAGAGAGAGAGAGAGAGAGAGAGAGAGAGAGAGAGAGAGAGAGAGAGAGAGAGAGAGAGAGAGAGAGAGAGAGAGAGAGAGAACTACGTTACATTTGTAAGGCCGATTTTAACATCTGTTGGTGAAATCGGGCATAAGAGGTTCTCTCTAAGATTCCATTTGTCTTCTCTCGGATTTGGTCGCGCTCCGGGTCTTCTCCTCATCTCCCAGAAGGGCACGTCGGTCTAGGTGTGGTGCTCTGCGCCTGATACGTACTTGTAGCGAAGGCAATATCCCACTTTCAGAAATGGGGTAAAGAAGGCGTTTGGATTGGAAGGCCGAGCCCATCTGTTCCTACAATCCCCAAGTATAAGTAATATTATATCGTTCAAGGGGAAATATTAAACGATAGAATAACACCAATAACCATAAAGGACCTTGTGCTCAATATATAATATACAGCTTCATCTGAATTGATTCACAATAAATCGTAAATATGGTTTGATTTATCTCAACATCCAAAATTGTATAATGTGGCAACAAAAGAAAAACGGGCTATTAAAATGAAGGTTGTTACAATAAAATACAAAACAAGGCAGGCTGAGATATTCGATAGTCTTATATATGTAATTAGCTTTGAAGACCAGTTTGTCACGTTAATTAATTATACAATAGACCTGATCTTAATGGGAGTTACAATCGACTATAATTTATGTTAATGTCTATGTCCCATTTCCTCTGGCACTAATCAAGATATCATTATGAAGTGTTCTCTGAATATAAATTTATTCTTTATGCTTCTAGTGTTCTAGTTGCTATTTATTTTCACATATAATTACAAAAGGTTGAAAATACACACACCTCTACGAGTATAAAATGATTTATCTAAACTATTAGATTCATGTTACCAAACACGTATTGCACTGAATATAAAATATTAGAAACTTGCATAAAATATGAATCCTTTGATTTAATATATTTTAGAAACTGTAATTTTAAAAGTAACTCGTGAAAGCAACGATAAAAATTGAACAAAGAGCAAGCAGAAAATGCATCAATATATGTGAAGCAGTTTTTCTAAATTTGAACGAAAGCATGCTCTAATGTATTGACTTTCCGAGATATAATTTTACTTTTTTATACTACGAGGGCAGGTCAACAAAGACAAGACTGATCTTTTTCCACAGATGTTTATAACTGCAATTCAATGTTTACAAGATATTTTTTCAAAGTAGTCCCCTCCTACTTCAATGCATTTCTTATGTCTTCTCTACCAGTTCTTGAACACGTGCTACAGACCATTCTTTGTCAGGTCCTTGAGAATCGCCTCACTTTTCTTGAGCACTGCTTTCTCAAATTGAATACCCCTAATCTTTTGTCTTTAGTGATAGGAATAAAAAAAGTCACAAGGTGCAAGATCGGGGCTATAAGGTGGATGTGGTATATAGGTAATGTTGAATGTAATGTTGAATCGAGCCAGAAACTGCATGACTTGATTTGCGACGTGAGGCCGCGCATTGTCATGATGAAGTCGCCACCCAGTCCGAGAAAGCTCTGGTCTTTTCGTTGCAATATGCTTCCTCAGTGTAGCCAATACTGACGTGTAGTATGCTGCTGTAACAGTAGTGTGAGGGGGAACTGCATGCTGGTAAATCATTCCATTACAGTCAAAAATGTGTTCACCATCAGTTTCTCTGTCTGGTATGCGAAATGCTCTTAGGATCTACAAAATAGAGCATTACTACCAACCTACCAATACAAGAGTGCTGCCGCATACCTACATTATATATAAAAGCCTGTTCTTTTCAAATATTTGTTACAGTTACGAAACTATCACTGAAGCTACAGGAAACAATCAGTCTCAGTCTTTGTTGATCAGTCAGTCCTCGTACTTTTAAGTAGTGTCATGTTCCCCAAAATTTTAATGCCTCTGAATGACAATAATTATAAAAATCTGGTTGATACTAAATTTGACAGTCTCTCCAAACTGTGCTTCTAATGGAAGACTTTTCTTTCGTTTCATTTTCAAAATTGCTCCAAAAGTTTTGATTTAAATAGCATATATTTAAGATATTTACATGAAAAGTGGACTGTAATCTTCAATTTTCTAGTAATAACTTGTGAATTCCTCTTCTTTGCAGTTTTATAAAATAAACCATATGAAATAAACAAAACCGTAATGCACAAAAAGTTTTAGACTTCAAGCTCAAAATTTATTTAAAAGTAAATAGTAAGCACCTCATTATCCCTTCATTTATTCCTTTTCCCCTTGTCCCTACAAGGAACTGTGTGATGAAACTTTTTGCAAAGCTTTGTTTCAATTGAAATAATGTACATAGAAAAAAAAACGTTCATAAAAGTAGTCTGCAGAGGCCAAATATAAACAATTGAAAGACAAGCCACTTTTGGACAATCACAGCATCAACTGAAACTCAATGTACTAAAAATACTCAAACTACACAACAGAAATTTATACGTTCTTGAGGGGGAGGACAATAAATGAAACAGCTATCAATGAATTTGGATTTGCGTCAACTTAATTGAAGCCATAAGTAGTGGTTTATGGTACATTAAGGACAGTATAAGAACAAGAAATTGTGAGCATTACCCAAGAAAAACATGCATGTGAATGGAAATTACTAAAATTGATTTAATATTTAAGTTAAAAATAAATACAGTCGAATTATCTTGAGGTGGCAGCTGAGTGAAGATGCACACTAAATGAATTAAGGCTATTACCACACCTGGAAGAAGAGTGAGAATGATTTATACATCTGGAGCAGTTAAGACATGCACCGTCAATGCCTCCACATGTAAAAATCATTTTCACTCTTCTTCCAGGTGTGGTAATAGCCTTAATTCATTTAGTGTGCATCTTCACTCAGTTGCCTCCTCAAGATAATTCCACTATACTAATTCTATTTGCAGAGTTATGGCGAAGATAAAGATAGTGTTCTAACTGAAAGATAGGTATATGTATCACGTGAATGTGTAATTCCCGCTTCTTTTCCTTAAAGATGTACCAAACTCATTTAAGTTAGCATTAATTTCCCATAATTTTTAAGGGAAAAATAAATACATAAAATAAAATTTCTTGAAAATCTGAATCGCATCTTAACCCTAGTGATACAGCTTTGCTTATCAATATTCTGAGAACAATTTGTTGGCTGTTACTCGTGTTCTTCATGTAAGTAAAGCCAGCAGTTTACATATGGCTAAGAACAATATCCAACGAAATATCGTAAAATGTGCTTAAGGGAAATGGTAACGAAACAATTTAACTAGTTATATAGGCAGTTTGACCTATACATTTCTAGTGGGTCTTATTAAAATTAAATGCTTATTAAAATAAAGACAGCCTATGTTTTGGTAATCTGTGGTAACGAAATTTGATATAACTAAACTGTTAAAAATCGTAATGTCGTGCTCATAGATTTCTAATCATTAAAGGAGACTACCCCAATTTACTTCTGTATCTCGCCTTTTATTGTCCAAGTCTTTCAGATACTTATTCAGAATCCTTCACAAACACTAAGTTCTATAAGGCAATAAAAATACCGACTGCAATAGTAAAGCGTCATAATGAAACATCAAAACGAGGGTACACGCGTGCGCGCGTGCCCGCCTCGGTAGCGTAGATGGTAGCATGTCTGCCTCACGTTCAAGAGGTCCCGAGTCCGATTCTAGATCAGGGTGAGTTACCTGGATAAGGTTTTTCCGGGGTCTTCCCTTATCCTTCAAGACTAATGTCAGGTAACTATAAGCTCCATGGACCCTGGACTCATTTGAGCACCATTTCACCCAATTCATTCACCATCCGATATGACTTAACGTTGGAGGACGTAAATTTACAAAAAACGAGTGTGGTTTGGTTTGAGGGGAAAATGAAAATTGTGACCTTTTGGGTTCGCGAAATTAAAAGTCTAGGTTACAAACACTAAAAATTGCTCTTTATTTCCGTAGAAACTCACTTCGGTCAACCCCTACAGTAGCAGAATTACGTCACATACACAATACAACCTGCAAGGTCATCCCGTAAAAACAGCTGTTCACGCACGCGAGTCCAATTAACAACTGTCCCCCACTGGCGGGCGGTGGCTTCTTTTATAGTTTACTCACTACTCCGGAATGTTCTCAAACAATCAAGACGGTGCTAAAAGAAAGACGAACTGTCCAGAAATCCGTCTATTTCCCCCCAATGTTTCGGCAAGCTTTTATCTCCGCAGTGCACTGCCCGTCTCTTTGAACTCGTCGGCCGCGGCGCCTCACCGCAACAATGTATTCGCGACAATATAGAAATAACTATTTTTAAACTTCTTGCCCAATGTCTAAAGTTTAAATGCATTTTTATTTTATTTTCAAAGTTTTGAAGCCAAATTTCTACACATAAAATGTTGTTTGTACCCCCTGTATAGGCTGAACACTTCATTCCTATTTTTTATTTCGTTTTACATCCAACGTTAAGTCATTTCGGATGATGAATGGAATGGGTGAAATGATGCTCAAACGAGTCCAGGGTCCATAGAGCTTAGAGTTATCCGACATTCGTCTTTCAGGACAAGGAAAACCCTGGAAAAACCTAATCCAAGTAACTTACCCTGACCGAGATTCGAACTCGGGACCTCTTGAGCGTGAGGCAGACACGCTACCATCTACGCTACCGAGGCGGGAATTCCAGTTGAGAGTTTATGAAGCTATGTTATCCGTTTTCATTTGAGACAAAACATATTTATGAACATTAAAGTTGAATCCATTTTATATAAAATTAGTTTATACCTGCGATTATTTAGCATTTTATTTCGTACTCCATTACAACCTTCTTTGGGTAAGTATAAGCCAGATGCCGTAATATTCTCCACTCTCTCGCAAGATACCTGGAGTAGCAGCCTCTTGTACTTGGCTCTGTAATTTAGATAAAATTAAACAGATAACTATGTACATTAAAAATAAAACAAAATGCCATTTTCCCAATTAAGGGTTTGGAAAAAGTGAAATGTGCAATGTTTAACGGTTTGTTTTACTACATACGGCACCGCAGGTGGTGACTGATACATGAGATGAAGATGGAGCTACGGTAGAATGACATGGCGGAAAAACCCGGAGATCCCGTAAAAAATCCACCCCAACGCCGTGTTGTCTACCACGGATCTCACTTTGCGGTCGCCTGGGATCGAACCCGGGCCGACTTGGTGCTACATTAGCAGGAACTAAATGAAACAGTAATACCTATATTTTAAGAACAGTTTGTTGAAGGGTGCACTCAAGGTCATGTGAATGTAGTATCAAGATTGTTTTTGTATCGCTTCCTGCATTGCACCTGTAAATCAACATTACCATAAAATTGTATCTACCTTTTTTTTCCGCATCGTGTTGTAACCTGTATATATGGTGTGAACGAGGTCAACTTGATGCGTGCCAATACTCCATTAATGTCTTGCCTTGCTGCCTAGCCACTGATCGGGCTGCCGATATGTATCAGCCTGTAGTTCATCGACATTTTATACTTATTTTGGCACTCCTGATAACATTGCATGGTCCAACCTTTCTCACACACCGACTCGCATTAAAAAAATTAAAAATCAGAAAAGTAGGTTAACATTTAAGTCCACCATTCTCTAAGATGCGACGCGAATATTTAAAAAACAAATGCCAAACGTGTTTTGCATGCAGCATATTTTGAGAATTTAATTTCTCAAAACTAGACCTGCCGTTTTTTCATTTAAATACCATGTATTAAATAAATAAGCGAACATGAATATTTTGCGAAGGCCTGCCAAATTATGAGGCATTTTGTGAAGTCTTATACCTTGTTTTATAGACAAAAGCGTATTACTATACAAACAAATACACAATATATTTCAGATTAAGGCACGAGATATTAAGTTTAAAAACCGATGTTCTTGAAAACAACTCTGTCTACCCTTCACAAATTCACATATATTTTTTGTCATTCTATTATTAATATGAATACGCTAAACCCTCGCTAAACGGGTGTCCGATTACACTGGGCGACAAAAAATTTCTGGATGTTTCGAGCACTTCATGAGGCAATTTCTACTAATTTTGGGTTGAGAAAAAACAAATATGACAATGAAAAAAAAAATATTAGCTCTAGTTTCTATGATACACACAAGGTGGAGGTATTACATATTAACGGATTGAGAGAAAAGGATACATTTTAATTACATACATGCTAACAATAATGAAAGTGCATTTGACTTTTTAAACTGGTAAACATGCTTAGAGTTCTAAATTGCTGGAAAAATACTTCGCAGATAGTCGTGTCTGAAGAGAATCATGTGGTGGCCTATTGACTTCGTCGTTTTTAGCTTGCCTCTTGTGATGGAGTTCCGCAGAATCCCTATACAAAGACGAATAGTAATCCGCAAGCATTACTTCATTCCAACGGCCCTGATATCTTTGTTCCATAACAGAAATATCCTGATGGAATCTCTCCCCATGTTCATCACTAACAGCTCCACAACTAGGAGGGAAACAGTCTAGGTGGGAGTGGAGAAAATGAATCTTAAGGGACATGTTGCATCCAGGGTTACGGTATTTTTGCAGGAGCACTGTCACCAAATTCTTGTAGTTGTCATCTCTTTTACTGTCTAAAAATCTATGAACAACACTCTTGAAGGCTTCCCAAGCTTCCTTTTCTTTCCCCTCCAAAACTTGGTCAAATGCAGGACCCTTTACAAGTTCTCTTATTTGCGGTCCGACAAAAATGCCTTAACTTTGGCATCACTTAATTTCCAAAATTTCTCTCTAATTGTGTTTTGTTATTTGACAGGTGTGCCAACTCCCAAAAAATTCTCCCAAATTTAAAATCTTCATTCTAAAATACGAAATGTCACTTTATCTTCAAAATAAGAGCTAATCTATCATTTTGTGGTGATTTTTGAATTCAGCAGATGGAAATACATGTAAATTCACTATTTTTAAGCCCGAAACATTTTCATTTTTACCCACTGTTGTTGCTTTAATAATGTTTGGCTATACATTGTACTTTATTAATCCATAGATACACAAAGTTAAACATTTGTTATGCACATACAGTATCTCTCACTATGCAACATGTCCCGGAGTTTTAGTTGCCACAACAATACACGACGGCGGCATGCTTTATCACGCAACCGCTTTACAAGCATTACATCGCGACTGTTTTCCAAACTCTCACAGCACACAGCAGTAGGTGTCGTTGAAGGATAACCCTTCTCCTAGGTGGAGGGGTCATCGACCTTTTGCCATTCCGGGACATTGACCCTTGCTGGCATAGTGGTGTGATGTTAATAAAAGACGGTGGGTAAATAGTGGTAAAATTAACAATGGTGACTTTTTTTATAATTTATTTAATTAGATTAAGATTTGTTAGTAGTAAGTTCAGTGGATCAGATAACTTTTTGGCGCGTTATGGCGCTGCTAGTAAGTACTAGCCTGGGTCGTTTATGTTTCCCCTGGGTCAAGATCATATTCCCCGAGGCCTCGCATGAGGTTGTTGAAGCTAGTAGGGAGTTTGCTGAAGAAACTGTGGGATATATGAATGATGTAGTCAATGATCTTTGGGAAGGAAAGGTCGGAATGTATGTTGTCATTTGGGATGTACCAGTTACTATCCGAAGGTAACGGTTCTGTAGGACTTGCAGTTTGTGGAGGTGGGATTTTGCTGCAGCTCCCCAAACTGAGCATGCATACGTCAGTGCAGGTCGGAGAATTTGCTTATAGATGAGTAGTTTGTAGCTGAGAGTCATTGGCGATTTTCTATTGTAGAGAGGGTATAGAATAGACATTTTTCTGGACACTGTTTGCCACTGTGTTAATGTGGCGTTTCCAGGTTAAACGCCAATCCCGAGTTACTCCTTTATATGCAGCCTCCGTAGACCAATGTACTTCTGCTCCAGCCAAGCGGAGATTAGGTACATCTTGCAGCGTACGGCGGGCGATTGTGACAGCCTGAGATTTGGTGGCATTTATCTTCAGGCGCCAGATGATGAACCATCAGATAGCATATCCGTATAGCGCTGAGCTCTCTGGACCGCGCTGGCATGGCACTTGGATAATGTGAAGGCCGTATCATCAGCAAATAGGTACAAGTTAAGCCTATTAGTGTAGTAAGGGTGTGAGAAAGTAAGAAGTATAGGGGACCAAGGACACTGCCTTGTGGTACCCCTGCGTTGATATCATAGAGTTGGGATAATACGAGAACCTGAGAAGTCTGGGCTGGCAGAACTTTGTTTTGATAACGACCGTAGAGCCAACTTCCGGGAGGCTACCATCTTGGCAAAATGCAACAGTTACTGAGAGTGGATAATTAAGGAAGCTTTGGCCATTTACTCCGAGAGGAGCACGTTTAATCGTGATGCCCGCTATAAAAACGTAAATCCGTCGACTTAAGAAGCACAGATCAATACAGCTTGATAATCTAGTTAAGTAGCCACGTTTCTTTGAACCAATTAATTTTCTACACTCACGCTATTTCCTGACCTGGCATTTAATTTACTTAAAACAGTCTTTTGTTCAGTAATGCGAATTTTGATAGTGTTTTGTTTATATTTGTGTTATATCCAGTGATTCATTTGTGGTTATAACATTTAATAAATATCCCGAAACGTCGATTTTTGATCGTCTTTTCACCTGGCTTGCTTCCCGAGAACTTGAACCGTATACAAAAATCACACATTTCAGAGAATGCAGAAGTAATTGTTGCATTTTAGATAATCTGTTTCACATACTTGTTAAAAGTAATTGTCAAACTTATGTCTAAACCATTAACGCCTGAATAGAAGCAGAAGGGGCGAAAACTGTTGTGATTACGTCTGGATTGCCATTTGTTTTCCTCTGTGTTGTTTCTATATTTATACTTTACACCCTCCTAGGTGTATCAAACATTTTATATATGTGGTGAATCGGCGAACGTAAGCATTTTTGCGACCCCTGACTAAGGGAGCAAGATTATGCTTCACTTTAGCGGGAGCAAATCTCGTGGTGCAATTGTGCGTAATGCGTATCATAAGAGGAATATTGATATTTCTTTTTCTCTATCTCTGTCTCTGTCTCAAATTCTTGTTGTTCCAGATTGAGGGACTCGCGCCGTATGGGAGCTCTCACTAAATATCTTTTATAATTTTTGTTCTTTCTCTCAGGCATTTTTCCTCTATTCTTTTCTTATCTCCTTTTGTAATTCTAGATTTATATTACTCATGATTTATACAAACTACTTCAGCATTCAAGATGAGAAAGGAGCTTCGCATGTCATAGCGTGTCTGCCTCATGTTCAAGAGATCCCGAATTCGAACCTAGGTCTGGGTGAGTTACCTAGAGAAGGTATTTTCCTGGGATTTACCCTTATCCTGAAAGATATATATCGGGTAACTCTAAGCTCTATGGAGCCTGGACTCTTAAGCACCACTTCAGCCATCATACATCGTCCGGTATAACCAGGGCTAGGAAGTTCGTACCGCTCGCCGTTGCGACCGACCTTCTCCTGGCATCCAAACAAGTCATAGCTAAGAGCGCGCAGCGGAGAGGCATTGAAACCGGTTGACAAGAAAAAAACCACTTATGAGACATTCGTAAATGCACATATATTTACATCATTATGTGCAACATACAAATTCTTATATAGTACATATGGGTTTGTCTCTGGCTGGTCTCATTATTTAAATAGGCACATTGTGGCAACACCCAAGCAGTTATAACGTGGATTATAACATTTCCTGATCAAATGTAAAATAATATCCAAATAATAAAATTAATTTCTTAAAATCTTAAGACTCTTACTATACAAAATGCCAAAGCAAGAATTGTAATACTTATTTACTCATCTGCGGCCGTATTACTAAAACCAATAATGTGCCTCTGAAGCCTTTCAGATGAAAAACTTATTCTATATCCCATAAAACAAGATTTAGTTGATTGATAATCTGTTGCAAATTCGTTAATGATTTCAGCTAATTTAGTTTCTCGAATTGGCTTCTCTTTTTTCCATTTTTGCTTAAGTATCCCACTGAAATGTAAATGTAAATAATGAAGTAAATAAGGACATGAATAAGTACACTTCTAGAAAACATACAATGGTTGTACAGCAAATTTAGTTGCTCATCTTTGAAGCACAACAAAGATGTTATTCGAATGTCTTCCTTCCTACCAACGTGCTCTGTGTCATGCAGTTACACCTGTTTTGCAGTAATGAGCTGCATTCTAAGATGAACCTTGCTACTGCTAGTAGCGCTGCGTTGTATAGCCATGCCTGGCCGTTCTTACACTGCTCAAGAAAATCGGTACTAACTTCCTAGCTCTGGATATGAGTTAAGGTGGGAGGATTTTTATAAAAACAATAATAAAAACTTGGCATTCCAAGTTAAAGGAGACCTTGACTTGATTACCATCGCTGCACGCAATGGCGTATGTGTGTAGTGTTTAACGCCCGCTTTTATTACATACGGCACCACAGGCGGTAACACTGATGATACATGAGATGAAGATGGAGCACCGGTGGAATGAGATGGTTGGGGAAACCGGAGGCCTGGAGAAAAACCCGCCCCAGCGCCGTGTTGTCTCACTTTGTGGTCACCTAGGATCGCTCCCGGGCCGCCTTGGTGAGAGCCAAGCGGTCTAACCACTGAGCCACGGCGCAGCCCGCAATGGCGTGGTCGAAAAGCCTCACTAAGATCGTCCAGGTTCGACCTCGGGGAAAGGCATTGCGGATTAGTGGTGGACAAAGCGGGCTCTAGTTTTGCGGTTTTTCCCACCATTCATTTCACTCTTTGCTCCATCATACTCCCTTTCATCCACTTCGCCACCATTTCATGTCATTCATTTCTTTGTTATTTTCTCTTATCATGAGAGGCGTGTAACTTGTTTATTCGGAAGGGGGATTTAATTAGCTCCTCCATACGGAGAGGATAAAAAAAAAGAACATTACAGTTTTGGTGAAATTTTATGCGCATGCCTGTACGTACTTCAACCGTCACTGAAAGCACGGAATAAACCCATTGTAGGAAAACAAACCTTTTAGCATCCTAGAAAGGAATGAAGGAGTCTTAAATAAGGTCAAGGTGACATTCTCATTCCCCATCCCGCTACTTTGCCTGATGGTATGACACTCTGACACAGTCGTTAGCAAACAAAACCTCTTTCTTTCGACCCCAGCTGTCGCATGAACGATCAATCAAAAGCACTCATGAAAAACGGTCATCAGCATAGTGCACGTCCTTACAAACGTCTCTTTAAAGCAAGTACGGCAGTGTCAACAATGCCTAGGCAGTACTTCAGTTCATATCACTTTATCCTTGACTTTGGTTTCTATTCTAAATACGGTCTTTTGGATATGAAAGTAACTAATAGCATAGAAAGAAGAGTTCGACGTCGTATCAGCGATAGAGAGAAAAGAGAACATTCCTGATGGACTAAATCAGTTATGGGGCAAGCCGCGTGGTACATCCAGGGCGGAGTGCTGTGAAGGGGTTCTGTGACGTAACATAGCTAACCCTCTATCGGAGTTTTAGTGTAACGCGAACTTTAATATCGAGAAGCTGGAAACGTCTATTTCTTAAAATGCACATTAAATAGCATACTCGAATTACTTATTTATTAATTTTCATATAATACAGGTTTGATGCTAACCTTAAAATACAAAGATTCTGGGTTTGATCCCCGCCTGGAGGGTGGCAACTTTTCTTTATCCAAGATTATTTCGCCATCTTCTCTAGAGTCTGGAAGTACTATTAAGGGTTAATAGCTATATTGAAAACTTATTTGTACGGTAAGTAAACCAATTGTTTCCCACAGACGCTATTTATTTCTTCTTACATACACCGTTTATTTTAGATAAGGGCCATTGCAGCATCTTTGCATGCCACAAGAGGGAAAAAAACATTTTCGCCTAAACGTCCGATCAACAGTGTGCAGCATGTTTTACTATCATAAACCTGCGGAAGAATACTCCAAATGTGTGAACAGAGTAATCTTTCCTCTTCTAAACTGCAGTAACTACTGGTACACATACATACAACACAAAAACAAATGCTATCTGATAAGAAACGGAAACCTTGTCATTGGGTTAGATGTTATAAAATTACAGTTAAAATGGCATTCTAAATTACATTTGCCTTATCCAATATTACTTCATGAGTCACGACTTATAAGCCAGCTATAAATAAACGCACGTATATTAAGCTCAACAGTTGAGACCTCGACTTTTCATGTACATAGTTCTAAAATTAAAGTCGAAAAATCAGATAAGCGCTCGAGTTCTGACTTGCATGACATTCGCTTTATGATTACGCTTTGAATGTTCATGCAAGAGAAGGCGGCTGAAATAATGAATGGTGTGGTAGAATCTTACCATGTGTTATGGGCAAAAGACGTGCAGTATTCTTAATTTTATATACTTATCCTCGACGCTAACTCTGCAGAAAATTTTAATATTAGATTATGAAGTTTTAACATGAACAGTATTCACCTTCACTGCGACAGCAGACTGCATTTAATAGGAATTCGTTTTCGAAATAAATTACACTCAAATGCACAAACCAAAAGCTATCTTTCAGAAAATTACATTTGGAGTGATACATTTAAACAACTTTCCTGAACAAGTATTGATGACTATTATTCTTATATTATTACTATTATTATTACTTTATCACATACATGGTAGGCAAAGAGGGTACTGCATTCCACCCAAAAATTTGATAAGGTCGTCTCATTGCATATACACGTTTTAAGGTTCCCCGTATCGAAAAAGCATGTTTAGAAGATCTGACTGCACAGGCTAAGCATAAATTAAATGTTATTCATGTTCATCTTCCAAGGATGCAACATGGTATTTTTTCAACAAAATCCCACCAACTTAGCCTACCCATTACACGAAAGTTTTGATTTTGTGAAAAATGGTTCTATTTGATTAAAGATATTTTTGCAACTAATGAAGTATACGAGTATGTTGAATTTTCTGGGAGTGCCCTCCGAAGTCTTTTTTATTCTGGATTACGTTTACATACCTAGTAAATGCTAAGAGATTCAGTCAAAATGTAGGTCATATTAAAACATACAATTCAGATAACACATTTCTGAAAAGAAATATTTCCCAGATACTCCTTGTTATTTTTTGGAATTTTCTAATACCTGCAGTTTTCTCAAATATGAATAGTTTACTCTTTTGTATTTCTCGGCTATGCAAACAGAACAGAATTTCAAAGCCTTGACAACCAGCTTTCGAAACATTTAACTGCGCTGACGTAGGAGAGATTGCCCCGTTACCGGCCAACAACTAATTACACCTTAATACGCAAAATAGCAGCAGAAAACAGTTGAAGTTGTAGGCAGGAACAAACGAAGTTTATTCGTCGCATAGCGTCCATGTTTGTCGCGCCATTTTAGGGGAAACCTTTATGAAGTGTGGAATCGGAGATTCTGCATTACGCTGCTAAAATTTAAAGCTGCATTGGCTGTGTGTGGGCGAGTTCAACTTATATATTATATTTTATTACACTTTTAATACACCCAAGTAATGAGTCAACCTGCTTACTTAACGGAAAATCTTGTATGGTGATAATTTTATTATTCTAGAACTCCGCTTGCGCTGCCCCGTGTCCGGTCACCAACGTGCGTGTTCCCATTACCGGTCATGAAAGGAAGCCTACAACATAAATCTTTTTCACATTTTAGTTTTTTTTATAAATATGGCAATAACCAAGAACAGAAAATGGGATGCAGAAAATATAAAAAATGCTGCTGATAATGTTACAGGAAATTTTGTACTAAGGGAAACAGCTGATCGCTTTTGTGTACCTAGATCTGCAGACGTCCTGAAGGCCATTTCTCGTCGTGAGGAGGTGAGTTTGGTTCGGTTACGCATTGGACACTGCTTTTTTACGCATAGTTTTCTGTTTAGAAGGGAGCCTGTTCCAGTCTGTCCGTTTTGTAACGAAGCGTTATCTGTCCGACATGTGCTGCTAGAGTGTTTTTGCCTAGCACACCTTAGGACGTCTCTGCAGCTGCCGGCCAGCTTTACAGAAATGCTAGCGGATGACAACAAAGTAGTGGAGAAGATTTTTAGGTTCTTATCTTGGTTAGATTTTAGAATTTAGTGAAGAGAATTTTTTGCAGCTTGGATTTATATTTCCTTTTGTTTTTTGGAAAGTATATTTACACTTGTATACAGTTTTAGAACCATTTATATCTGGCTTTTGTCATGAATAATTTTTAAAGGGCTCTGAAAACCGCTGCAATAAAGCGCCCTTATACACATCATCATCAATATCATCATTTCTTGTAGCTGATGACCTCTAGAGGAAAATGAATAAATAAAGGAGGGGAGAAAAGAGTGTAATTCTGACATCCAATCCATACAAAAATGTTAGAAGAAAATAGGCGGGAATCAAACGGCAGAAGAAAGAAAGAGAAATGTGTGGGAAGAATCGCCCAGAAGAAGGGAGGTTCAGGTGGTATCAAACGGAAACTTCAGTTTGGAAATGGAAGTGAACACAACAAAAAAACAAAATAACACCGGGAAAACTGAATGCATTATTTGTGGCCAATGTTTTGAGGGAGACTGTGTGCAGTTTTGCAAGTGTCGTGGTTGGCCATATGTAGGTTGCGCAGATAGCGACGAAATTTGTCTGTGAGCATTGTAAAAATGAAAGTGATAGTATCAAATCGAAAGACTTGATTCTATTATTGTTATTATGTAACTATTAAGCTGTACCAATGTTTTCCCATGCAAACCAAAGTAACTGGTAATGGGAACATTTTTTTTTTCAAGTTACTAACTCAACAAGTGTAATAATATAAATTACATGCAATTAAAGGTTCATTATGTTTTCAAATTGTTGCGCTGATTGTTATTTATGTGATCCTCTATCCTCAGTTTTCAGTTTTCCTTAAAGTCACTGTTCAATACCGTCATTTGTGCTAACTTATAAAATATTCTACTGCCAGCCCTGATCTGGCTAGAGACTGAAAGTCTGGCTTCCAGACTTTCAAGTGTCCAATCGCATGTGTGTGAGCAGTCTTGCAATCCAAGAAGGGCCTATATGTGACTATACAATAGAAAAAGTTGGAGTCATTCACTCTCATTTTAATGAAAACTATTATTTAGAGCTTCCCTCGCTTTGAAAGTTACGCCTCACCACTGCATCCTACTACAGTTCCTGTAAATTTCACAAACAAAAAAGATTCAAAACGACATTTTTTGTTAAATGTGTTTATTTTTTGCTTTAACTAATGTACTGAGTGGTTGCTGTTAATTACTACGAGGTTCATGTATTATGTAAGGAAAAGACGGAGAATGCATCTGTGTAAACAAATGAATACTATAATAAATTGCAACAGAACACAGTTCAGTTACCACCCGCCGTACAGCAGACACCGGATAGCAAACAATGTTGTTTGACGTTTAAGTGTTCCAGAGAAGTTCATTTGAGTACCAACGTCGAGTATTTTAATGTCGTTTTAATTAAACCCTAAACAGTTGTTCTTAAATCTGCCAGAAACAAAAATCTACAATGTTCTGAAACATACTGTCGCATAGTTATGTGTTCTTTACACCTCAAAACCACTAAGTTATAAGATATCTTGGTATTGATATCATGTTATTACCGCTCAGCTCATGTTTCAAGAGTTGACAATAGTTCATATCCAATAACGGTTACCTTGCTAGCGAACACAGATCAAACGCACTTCTTAATGGACACTTCTGCTTTTGTCCTGACCTTGTGTTTCTGGGTCAGGAAAGTTCCAGCCCTGTCTTCTCCAGATGCATTATAATCCAAATGTTCTAATTACAGAGCGGAGCCCTCCTAACATTAGCCGTCCTTTACCGATCCTACCAGAGATAATGACTTACACAGTTTCGAGACAAAGCTTTAATGACGCACTCCATCGACTCACGTGGCAAACTCTGTTTTCAGGTAAACACCCAAACTTTATGTTTATCAGCAAAATATAACAGCTCGGCATCCCGATAAAAATAACCTTTTTACGATAACAAACTTGAGAATTTTTGTGACATTTACTTACTCATTTCATCATTAAATAAATTATTTGTTTTTGTATGCAAAAATATAATATATAAGCTATCGTACTTCAGGGAAGATATGACAAGCATTATTTAGTCTCATTTGCAAGGCATCATGTAAAATTATATTTGACAGAGACTATAAAAGAAGTTAGGTTGAAATCCTGTCTGATATATCAAATACTATTCAGTAAACATCATCATCTGTGAGTTTCAATGTTCTACTTGAATTGTTTTAGACTTCATAAATATGTTAATATAGGCATTTAAGAGTTTTTGTTGTCAATTAATTTCTTTTCTTATTTAGGTATTTGTTTCTTTAGAACAAACACAAGTAGAACCTTGACATTTTGTACTGAATTTCAAGCTTATACTTATGTTTAAGTTAAAAATTCATAGACGTAAATTCAGTTAATTTCTAAAAATATAAGTGATCAAAAAGCAAATTCTAATAAATATTTTATCTTAGCTTATAATTGTTAAAGTAATTAACAGAACAGCAATCTACATCAATTTGATGAGGGCTTTTCTATATACTATTCATGAACAATGTATCTTCATTATTCTCAGTTAAAATTGTTCCTGAATTGAATGATGTGTTTATTTATAATTACAACTTATGCAATATAAAGTATATTTATAAACACTAAAATAACATACATAATAATGAAACTCGCAAAAATTCGTATTTAATGTATCCAAACTTTCTGCTTGATATCTTCTATATCTTCTATCAAATATGATTTTATTTAAACCTTTTTCAAAATGTTTCTTTATACTTAGGTGCATTCTCCTTATCTCTACACTAAAGATGTTTCTTACGCATATTGGTCTAATACGCACAATTCCATTGTAACTCTTTACTGCCTTATACTGCCCACCACAACAAGGCAAGGCAGAGGAATGTATAGCGTAATCACTTTAGCTATCTGTATGATGTTTACGATCGCCTTCTGGATATAAGGATACTAGGTTCGTGTAAAATACAGTGTTGTCACATTACTCACTTATGCACAGCACCTATCACTGTAGTTACCGAACGAGCATCAGATCCGGCAACATGGGTGACATATGCAGTCTCATACACTCATTTCGTGGTAAATCGATCCACTACAGAGCAGTAGAACTGTTCAAGCACCTCTCCCTTTCATTCTCCGCTTACTGTGGGCACCACAGTACCTACTGTTTTTCTTTATCCTAAAGTAACATGTTTCACCACTATTATCTTCATGATCTAAGCTCTCCTAGATTATTCTTATCAATTTCTTTCTAACAGCCAAAATAGTTCCATTCAATTTTATATATTTCTCATTTTAGAGTTAAAATCGTTAATATTCGCTCATCTAAACTATTCGATTTACATTACTATGCATATTCTCACCGTAACTGTATTTAACTGCAATACAGTAAACGATGGCGATTTTGTACTTGCCTACATATTTCTCGTTTTAAACCTCTTAATTAATAACTTTACTTTAGGTCTGCAAAACTTTCTCGACCTCTTATCACATATCTTTATATATTCTTCTCTGCCCCATTCTACTTTTATCTCCCTGAACAGCTTCAAACAACTATTACCTCTTATATTATGGAATATTTTTCAATTTCTTCTAACCTTAATGCGCGATTTCATCAACAGATGTTAAGACTTAACACGGCTGTTAGTTTATTTAGCAATAGTTATAACAAAATTTGCATTACACCAACATGCTTAACACTCGTGTTAATCCCATTGTTAAACTAACAAACCATATTTCTGTAGTTAAGTCGTTAACAATTATAGAATTGCCAAGCTGGTGGGTGTGACGCAGCTTTTGATGTCGATTTTCTATATTTAGACCATCTAAATGGTATTCGTAATAGAGAACGGCCTATGAGGAGAAATGATTTTAAGGAATTATCAGAAGATTTTCTATGGAAGTATAGAATGTCGAAATAAGTTGTTATGAAGGTTACTGAGGAAGTACAAGAGAGGTTAGAACATGCATCGAATAGGAATATGCCAGTCTCGCCTTTGCTTCAAGTATTAATAACTTTGTGATTTTATAATTCACTGAATTTTGTGAATAATACACTGTCCACCTCCCTTCTTGAAACGTTCAAGACTCTCGTCACTTCTGTCCTTTGCAATTCGTTTTAAATTTACGTAATATTGACGAAGTTGCTTCGTATATTTGCATTCATTTTCAATCCTTTTTCTCACGTCACATCTTTCCCTTCTACATTTACCGCATCCGTCCTTTATTTTGCACAATGTCCTTATATTTAGTTAGTAATTCAATTAAATTTTTTTCTCGATTGATGATAAAATTCTTCTACGGCTTCTCTTCTGATTTTGCTCTCCCACCGGTGTGTAAACAAAAATAAAAACGAAAGCGCGTCGCAGTACATTCATCCACAGCCTTCTATATCAATATTTACAAGTCAGCGTTAACACGTATTTGTCAAAACTTTCAGAAAACAAGCTCGTGAAATGCAAGAATTTTAAGTCTTTTTAACATATGACAACTGTTACGTTACATTTGTTAATGTAGATTTTAAGAGCCGTTGGTGAAATCAGGCATAAGTGTAGTTTTTATTCTAACGCTTCTGATTTGATACTTCCTAATCAAATAAGACACCACGATTTCATCTAGCATTTCTCCTGAAGCAGTTTTACTATTACGCATCTATGCTAAAAAGAGGAAGTACTACATTAAACCCAGACATTCTGTACCAAATTTCTAGAGATCCACGTTTTGGGATTCCCTGAAGAACCTCACGACTCCAAAAAGGTTATTTTAGAAAAAGTACAACTCAAAAGGAAATATCGATACCATTAGGGTTTACATTCAGCATCTTCCAAGTATGCAATATGAGGTCTTTCAAAGAACCCCCCGCCTCAAATTAACCTTTATATGGAATTATTTTTGAGGTTTTGATTTTCTCTAAATTGTCTTTAAGTATTTTAATTAGAATACCTCGTAAATAAAAGTACATATTGAATTTTGTGGAAAGAGTCCCTAAAGCGTAAAATTCGGAAGGAATTTTGTTTAATTTTGTTTAACTGGTAAACCATAAGAAATAAGCAAAGCTTGCTGCACATAGAATGTGAATATGGGTAACTGAATAAATCTTACCTCAATAATCAGTAAATGCAGTGATCAGCGTAACACATCGATCACTGATCATTTTCTGAACATCACTTCTATGCTATGTGCATATACGTATTTATCTTGAACATATGCACTTTAAATGTTTACTTACATAATAACTAATATCCATATTACTCATAATTTACTTCCAGGTATTGCTTAATATGCTCGTAACACCTAGTTTCATTTGTTTAGAATTTCCTTTGTATTGCAGAGTACACTTTGTCAACCTTGACAGCTGAAGTCAAGTTATTGAAGGAAAGTTATTGAATTCTTTCAAAACAAGAAATAAATATGAATATTGATCAAACCACAGTAAAAACACAAAAATGACCTCTAACCAAAGATGTTAAATATTAACGAATGGAAGTTCAGAACGATATAATGAACACTACCCTTTAAGACGGATTGCAGTGGAACTAACAAGTGCAACGTGGGTGACAATGGCCTCTGGAGGATTCCATCTGCCTCAAATAAACGAACCAAACGAGCATGATTCATTCCTTGATGGGAGAACATGGAATGTGGGAAGATATTCTTGAGGCAATACTACGAGTTCAAATGCAAAGAAATAATTATTCTTTGATTCTGACCCATTTTCTACTCTTTTTCTATTTACTTCTGGAAATTTGTCATTGTAGTAAATCTGGTAACAGGAATTAATTACATTTAAAACTATAATATTATAAATATAAGCTAAACTGGGTAGCAAGAGAATTATTACCGACTTTAAGAAAGTAAAAATTTTCGTTAATTTCCTCAATGTGTCATTAATTTTATCAAACTTCTTTCTCTGAGAAATGATAGATTCTTTCACCTCCACCTGTGCAATGGGAATGTGATACTGAAATTGTATGTATCTATATTTTAATTAAATAATTATTTATATTAATGTACCATAAAGTAACTGAATTCTTTCATCGGTTTGCTATTTGAGGTACATTAAGTCAAATCCTTGACTTCCTATTTATTTTTAGTTAATAAATGTAATATTTAGGGAAACAGTGAAACTGTAATGTTCTAGAAATTCTCTGCTTCTTTAGTTCAAGTGATAAAATAGCTATTCTCGTTATTGATCTTAAAACCAATAAGATGCGGTTCTATTTGTAGAAAAAAAGAAACTCCATCTTTCAGTGTTTTCCTACAAATAATGAAAATGGGTGTCAATTTCTGCTTCATTTATTTTGCACGAAACTTCAGTTATGCTTCCTTTAGGTATTCTTTACATATATTATTTGAAGTATTGCTTTAAAGCAGCAAATGTGTTTTATCATTACTGCAGCAGCTCTATCCTCTGTTCGGACACTATCTTAGCATCTTCATCAAGATAAGATGTTTTGTACTTGCTCTCCGTTCTCATGAATTACCTAACCTCTAACCTGCTTTGTCCCTGACTCCCAGTTATATCAGAACAAACTATAATTCAAGCATATGCTTCGCTCCTTTCACACACGTATGTTTAGCCATAGCGCCTTTTACAAGTTGCAACGCCGCTCGTTTTTTGTTTTGTATCCCATCGTCCTTGGGAAGAGCAGGTGGTGGTAAAACAAAAGACTTCTCATGCACGTACATATAACAATGTATTGGCACTTCATAACAGCACTGCATCTTAACAGCAAACCACACAGAGTTGCTCATTTGTTTAGCCATGAATACACGCAAATAATTGGAGAAGACAATAGAGCAATGTTGAAATGGAAAGCAAAGATAAATGACGGTAAATATCTCACTTCCTAGTACCGTGTGATCACAAGTTATTTATATTATAAGAGGACTTCCACAGCTCCTAAGTAAATCCATATAACCGTAGTTCTGTTACTGCCAAAGATGTCCTCGCGGAGAGAAGTTTACGGGACTCACGTCTCCCCTCCGTAATATCGAAGCAATTCAGCTTTCTTTATTTTATGTAATTCTAAGATATAAGTTATAACATTAGTAAATATTGGGTGGTGACGGAATTTTGTCCATACTTCTTTATTGAATACGTCAGTTGGTAACACTGATTGAATAGCTTGCTCTGACCAAATCATAATCCATTTCATAATTAGAGTGACTTCGCAACCAAAATGTTCAGTCGTAAAGTGAAACCAGCTCCTATCACTTGATTTACTCCACGTGGAGAAGGTATACTCTGATTGGTAAAGTTACATTTGATTCCATTCCTACTGGACTGAAGCGGGATAGCCCAACGTTAAGTCATATCGCACAATGAAGAAATGGATGAAATGATACATGAACTCAGGATCCATAGAGCTTAAAGTTACTTGATATTCGTATTTCAGGATAAGGGAAAACCCCGGCAAAAACCTTATCTAGATAACACAACCTGACCGAAATTCGAACTCGGGACCTCTTGAACGTCAGGCAGACACACTACCATCCACGCTACCGAGGCGGGCATAGAACTCCTTACCCCGCTTCCATGCACTAGAAATACATTTATATCTAACTTTAGACAATCAGATACATCAAGAATTACTTCTCCATGCGAAGTAAATCAGGTGATAGGAGTTGCTTTCGCTTTATTTCTGTGAACCCAGTTGCGAAGTCATACTAACTATAACACCCACGTTTAGACAATACTAGATGGTTAAGGGGTACCTCTGTATATGGAATAAGGTGAATGTGGTTAACTACAAACGCTTTTTAGCTTATATCAAATTCCTAAAGTGAAGAGCTCTTGGATCCATAACTTCAAAAGCATCAAATCTCTGTATATTTGTCTTATTTGAAGATATCATGTTTAGAAGTAATCATATTAAGTGATTTAAAATTCTCCACAGTTGTTCCTCAATGATGGATGATCATATCCCCCAACAAATCGTTTTCACTGCGTATTTTTATCCATTGTGTACACGATACGTATTCCGAATAAGAATAAAAGTTCAGCTACAAAAAGACGTTTTATACTTTAACAAGCCTATATTGTATCAGAAACCATGCTTTTGCAAGTAAGTATGCTGCTTAGCGACCAAGGATCAAAGATATTCTCTCTTCTATGGCATTCACACTTTAGCACTACTCTATACCCCCATATAATGTATTGTTTTATTTTATAATATTCGTACAATATGTCAAACTATATCTAACTCCTTTATATTCCAAAAAGTAATCCATTTATGCCGGAAACATGGTTGGATCTGCTTCTGAATGCAACGTAACCTATGAAATATGTAAAAGACCCTAGTTTCCTTCGATACAAATGTACTCTTCAGGAATTCTTGCCTAAAAAGCAGTTTTATTTTCCCTTTAACAGCCATTCTCAGACGCTGAATCCTTATTTGCTCGATAACCGACCTAGAGGCTCTGAAACGACGCGAGAGATTTGGAAGGTACCAGCTGTACTCCGTTGTACCGACTTGAGTTTGTTATTTTCTAAGGTCGGTAGGCTCTCTTGTTGCCTATTTCCTGTAATTTAACTTCCTTGTCATGTTTCAGGGTCCGAGGATCAGGCGAGTGGGCGTGATCATGGAAATTACATTGAGTGTCTTGGTGTTGCTGTGAAATACATTATAGCGATACATTTTCTTGTGAGAGATTTGTATGTGTATGGTTTCACTGGCGTAGGAATATCATACCTGGATATTTTAGGGTCTTTTGTCCTTTTGCTGCATCCTTTTCTCCCTGAGTTACAATAGGCTTCCTTTGTGCTTTTGTGTTCCCCGTAGGGAAGGGGTTCCGTCCCCTTCAGCTGCCGTGGTGCGGGCGTTGCGGACCCCTAGCACTCGTGGTATAGTATAGCAACGCAAAGAAAATCCCTGTAAGGAATGTGCTGTGGGACAAGGACAGCGAATGTGTGAGGCAGAGAACGCTTGCTATAAAGGAGCAGACCGTTAAAAAAACATGCGCCCTATTCACTCTGTACATTAAAGCCGAGAAGATTCATTCACAAAAGTAGAAGCCGTCAGAATGTTTTTGAATGGTCTGTAACTGTACTGACATGGGGTGTCATAAACCTGTCCAGGGAGGATGTGGGGACCTTCGGCCAACCCCCTGCGTCTCGCCCTGCGGAGACTTTCTCTCCTGTGGAGGAGTATACCTCTGACGTTACTAGAGGAACCTCGGGCCGAACATTCGAGCCCCTCCCGAATGGGAGTAGTTCGGATTGGGTTGGACTCGAGGGGGCAGTGGTTCCCGATACCCGTGGGAGATCGGGTACGTCTCCGGACAGGGTTGAGGTAAGCCATTAATATTCTCGCGTACTACCAAGCATAGCTAGTAGAAGGTGTGCTAGATCACCAAGCGGCCCCACCGAGGTTCTAGGTAGTCTTCCCATTTTGGAGTTGGCGCGGGTAAGTGGCGTATCCACTTCCATCCCGTCTTGAGTCCACAGGACAAGATGGGGTGGGGGAAGTTTGTTAGTCTCTAGGTCTTGTCCTATGGAAAGCCCCACGAAGGCACCGGGCGCTCTTTTGGGACAGCTCGGTAACTCCCTGGTTGAAGGAGACCCGGGTCCTTGGTCCTACAGGTCCAGAACTAATGGGAGTAGAACCTCTGGTAATAACTGTGCTTTTATGTCCCCGTAGGGGAGGGGATTCGTCCCCCTCAGCTGCTGTGGTATGAGCGCTGCAGACCCCTAGCAATCGTGGTGCCTCTGACGTTACTAAGAGGAACCTAGGGCCCAACATTCGAGCCCCTTCCGAATGGAAGTTGTTCGGATTGGGTTGGACTCGAGGAGGCAATGTGTTCCCGACACCTGCCGGAGATCAGGTACCTCCGGCTAGGCTTCGGCCGTCCGGAGGAGGCAGAGTGTTTCCTAAAAGTCCCGGGTACTAGTCTGCAGAGCTAGTAGAAGGTGTGCTAAATCACCAGGGGGGCCCACCGAGGTTATTCGGTAGTCTTCTGCGGGTTTGACGTGCGCAAGTGGCGTATCCACTTCCTCCCGTCTTGACGTTGTCGATGGGGAGGGGGTTTTTAGATTCAAGGTATTGCTTCAAGGAAAGAGCCCCGGAGTTTTCCATCGCTTCCGGTTTGATAAGAGGCCGGAGACTTCGGACTTTCGGGAAGACCTCACTGAACTGTGCTTTTGTGTCAACATTCTCCTCTGGACCTAATTTACTCTAAATTTGCAGAACGAGGCAGAAGCACTTACAGCATTTTCTGAAGACTCCAATATTTTATCTACATATTACACTCCTCCAGTTCATACAAATATTCTTAGAAAAGTACAATTTTCCTTCAAATAATCTACACCAGCCCACAATTACAGTTTCTGCTAAGCGTTTATTTAAGAAAGAGAAAATGTGTGTAATTTTGCTCAACTTTATTTGCTCTTTGGTTTCTTGTAAATTATTCTATTGTCTTTATAAACATTCTAGTTTGTTTCTCCCTCAAACAAAACTAACATCTTGGGTTGCTTTGACTTCTCCTATTTGCCTCGCGTTACTGTTATTCTTTCTCCACCCGAACAACTTCCTGGTTCTGTCAAGCGCAAAATACAATTTCCAACAAAATGCTATTGTTTTCAGACGTTAACGCTTTCGTCGTTGATAAATAAATAAAAAAGTGAACGCTGCTAACAGCTGCTGCAGCGCTATCTGAGAGCTAAAAGCCTACATGCCAAAATCGTAATAACGTGTGTGTGTGTGTGTGTGTGTGTGTGTGTGTGTGTGTGTGTGTGTGTGTGTGTGTGTGTGTGTGTGTGTGTGTGTGTGTGTGTGTGAGTGTGTGAGTGTGTGAGTGAGTGAGTGTGTGAGTGTGTGTGTGCGTGTGAGTGAGTGTGTGCGTGTGTGAGAGTGTGTGAGTGTGAGTGTGTGTGTGTTTGTGTGTGTATGTGTGTGTATGTGTGTGCATGTGTGTGTTTGTGTGTGTGCGTGTGCGTGTGCGTGTGCGTGTGCGTGTGCGTGTGTGTGTGTGTGTGTGTGTGTGTGTGTGTGTGTGTTTACTTTTTCTAACACAATTTTAGGTTCCAAAACTTTCTAGGTTTAATGCTTAACATTTCTAGCATCTTTGCAGTAAATTAGTAAAAACTAAGGTCCATATGTAGACCCTCTTTATTTCTGCATATAAACAACATGAAATACCTAACGTGCAACATTTGTAAGAGTTTCTTCACCCATTCTCTTTGCAAAACGTTACTTTTCTTATCTACTTTAAGTAATGAGCATTTACAGTAATTGTTTCATTACACATTTGGTAGTAGATCTTAGTTTCACTTGCTACCTCAGGCGGGAGAATTTTTCTTCAGTTTTAATCATTCCCTACCCTCTGTAGAATCCGAAACAAATTTGGGAGCGAATACGTGTATGTAAGTTAAAATAATTTAAATTATACGTTTAAAAACGTATGCTCTAAAGAATTAGTCTGAATTAGGAGCTCAAAATCAGACGGTGAATGAACAAAATGGTTGAAGTGTCACATAAATAGGTCCCAAGTACCTTGATCTCAGTGTTTTTTGTATGTAATTTGAGACCTCCGACGTTAAGTCATATTGGTGTGAAATGATGCCTCAAATGAATCCGGGATCCATGGAGCTTAGAACTACCTGACATTCCTCTTTAGGTTCAGGGAAAATCCCTGATAAAACCTTTTCCAGGTAACTCACTCTGACATTTGAACTGTAGACCTCTTGAACGTGAGGCAGACACGCTACCATATACCCTAAGGTGAGCTAAGAGCTTAGTGTTGCCCAATATTCGTCTCCCCAGGATAAAAGAAACCCCTAGGAAAACCGGCCTCCCTGAGATTCGTAATCTGGACTTCTAGAACGTTAGACAGACGTACTACAGAGTAGCACTTCCAGTTTTTTCTGAAGTAAAAGCTCCCTGTAAGATCACAGAAGTTAAACAGTTCTATAATGAAACAATAAACATTATGCCTCAAGACTTGACAAATTTTTGTTGGATAATTCAGAAGAATGGCTACTTTTTTTTTTTTTTTTTTTTTTTTTTTTTTTTTTTTTTTTTGTAAATTACGTCCTCCAAAGTTAAGTCATATCGGAATGGATGAAATGATGCTCAAATGAGCCCGGGGTCCATAGAGCTTAGAGTTACCCGACATTCGTCTCTCAGGATAAGGGAAAACCCCGGAAAAACCTTATCCAGGTAACTCACCCTGACCGAGATTCTAACTCGGGACCTCTTGAACGTGAGGCAGACATGCTACCCCCACGCTACCGAGGCGGGCAGAATGGCAACGAATGACTCGGAAATGATTAATGTTAGTCAAAATATACTTGACCTAGAATATGTAGTTTTAGGACATCTGCATGTCTCTTAAGTAAATTGTCCATTCATATAGCTTCAAGTGATACAAAATTATATAAAATTTACATTAAAGAGAACCTCACAAGGTATTTGAAGAAAATTCAAGAAATATATGTTGTCGCGAATGGCGGCGTACGCACACAAACAATGCAACACGGAGATAAAGAGGTTGCCGAAACAAAGATAACGCGGAGATAAAAGGCTTGCCAAAACAGATAAAGTTAGATAACTCGAAGATTCTAGTGCCGTCTTGTTCATTCTAGAAATACGAAAAGATTATAAGAAATCACGCCACGCCAGCAGGGCGTGCCTGCAACTGTGTTTTGAAAGTGAACTCTTGTTTGTGGTCAACGACTTTGGAAGATTGTAATTCTGTATGTTACGCAATTCTGCTACTGTAAGGGTTGACCAATGTGTTTCTACGGAAATAAAGAACATTTTGGAATTCCTGCAACTGAACTTTTAATTCTACGAACCCAATATTTAATCAGCATCCTGAATTCATTTCTACAAATACAAAAGTATTGAACAATTTTCCACAAAAAGGGTATTTTTTAAAAAATATTGGCCTCACATCGTTGTAAGATATTAAAATACTATTCTAAAAATCTTACAAATGAAAACCATTTCAGAAGCCGAAAATATGTACAAGTTTCCTAAGTTAGGTGTAATTTTTCTTCGCCAGTATTATTGGAAGAGAGAAGGTTAAAAGAATTAAATGTGAAATAAATATAAATTCCACGTTTCTCAGTTAATTAAAATTCTCCCTGTAAGAGAACTGTATATTAAGAAATCTGTTGTGTAGTGCTAGACATGGATATCACACTGTCACGAAGTAGTATCCAATCTACGCGTGGTTTACTAATGAGCTTGTGTTAATGATTATCTCTGGTGAAGTGCCGCCACAGTTCTTCAAACATTCGTGATGAAATAGAAACGCGAATTCTCACGCAACTGTTCTGGGAGAGATCAAGTTTTAATAATTCTCCACGAGCTCGGAATTTAGGACAACTCCTGCGGCTTCTTTAGAAAAATCTATAAAGGCAGCAGAAAGAATACGCCGCATTGGGAAAAAACAAAGAAGTAGACATTGCCTGTCGAACCTCTCCTTCTCTGTGACTTGTCAGGAATATATAAACAGAAGTATGCTAATGCATTATTGTGTATGGTTTCTAAAGAAAGAGCGACTGGACGGGGGTTTACCGGTTGCCATGGCTTTAATGGTCAACACTCAACTCTTGCTTTTTATTTCCCCTCGCACAGCATACGGCAGTTAAAACTCTACACCTATGAAAACAATTGCTCTATATACCTATGTTTGTGCTAATTTTCTACACTGAATAGAAGCCTTTTGAAACATGTTTTAATTTTTCAACTTTTTTCAACTTTCAAATAATTTGTATAATGGTGGAAAATATTTCGCAACAATGGTATTACTTGCGTAAGCATTAATTTCTGGGCCATTCATAATCGAGGCGTGTTGGAGACAGAAGTGTGGAAAGAACTCTAATGCCCATGTTAAAATCGACGTTAACAAATGTAACGTAACAATTGCCACAGCTCTAACACTACTGTTAAATTTCTTCCATTTCATTAACCTGTTTTCTGGAAACGTTAAACGCGTGTTAACGCCCAGAAAACTGTAAATATTACAGCTATAGAAGGCTATGAATGAGTCGTATTATTTTCTGAAGGTACTGCGAGGCGGTTTTGTTTTCATTTCCGTCTGCACAAAGCTGATAAAATGGCGGGTGAAGAAAATCGTAAACAAAAGCCGTGAGACAAATTTCTCATCGATGGAGAAAGAATTGTTAATTGAATTGGTGAGGAAGTGTAAGGATATCGCGGAAAATAAGCGGTCGGATGCGGTGAAAGATGTCACGTGGGAAAATATTGGAAACGAATTTAATTCAAATGCATGTGTCACTAATACAGGCACCAAACATCTTCGTCAGTATTACGTAAATTTAAAACGAGGTGCAAAGAAGGACAGGTGACTGGAACGTTTCAAGACGGGAGGTGGGCAGTGAATTATAATTCATTGAATTATAAAATAGAAAAGTTATTAATACTTGAAGCAAAGGCGAAATCGGCATATTCCGTTCGATGCATGTTCTAACCTCTCTCGTACTTCAGCAGTAGCCTTATTAGCAACTTGTTTCGACAGTCTATACCGCTGTTGAAAATTTTCTTCGGATAGCTCCTCAAAATCATGTCTCCTCATTGACCGTACTCTATTACGAATGCCATTTAGAAGGTCTTCAATATAGCAATTCGACATCAACAGCTGAGTTCATGCCCGCCATCTTGACTATTTACAATTGTTAAGGACTTAACAACAGAAATTTGGCTTGTTAGTTTAACAAGAGATTTAACATTAGTGGTAAGCTAATACTTGTTGATGAAATGCAATTTTTGTTTTAACTATTGCTAAACTCGTATTAAGTCTTAACATGTGTTGGTGAAATCGGGCATTAAAGTGTTAATGTAAGATGTGTGGCCCAGAAGGTACAGTTACAGTACTTGTGCAATGTGTGTTTTATATTCTAAGTAAAATACCAAAGCAAGCAGAAAAAACGAGTGGACTTTTGCATTTTCACAGGTGCATTGGCACCACTTCCTCAAACTATTTAGCATTTACTGCCGTTTTCTGGTTACAAAGAGGAAAACAGTACAAGAAAGGGGAATAACTACAAGTTTGTGCCATTTGTCTAAGCTTTAAATTTTACTAACATCCCAGGAATTTCATCGTTATCATCGGTAATTAAAATGAGCGGTATTTAGTGTTTAGAATACAGAGTGAAAGAGGAGAAATTCAGAGTGAGAGTCAAATAGAGAAAGGGAATCGGTGCCGTTAATAATTTACCTAACAAATGACTGCCAAAGAGAGGAAATTCAACCAGTAATGTCTATCTCTTTACTTCAAATAAGTGTGATCAAAATTTTACAGGCAATAACTAGAAAGCTCTGTTTCCAAGCAAGTTTATTTGGATATAACTATCTCAAAACCAATCTGAGCACTTCGATCACTAAGTAAATTTAACGTAAAACCTCCCATATAAGTATAAAAATTTAGCTATCATTCTTAACAGCGAAAACAAGCACCACATCAACTATTGAAACAATAGAAAAGCGATACAGGTAATGGTTTACTGCTAGAATTGACGATCCTTACTACCTGTTGACCACGTAGTCCGGGGAGAAGTGAATTCATCAACAGTCCAGTTTTAAGAGAGAATGCATATCTTGGAGGCATACAGCATTGCGGATTACAGCTTCGAATTCGGACTAAACGTTTAGAGTATGCCTCTTCGCTAGCTAGGTGCATACTTTTCAAGTATATTCGGTGATGTTTTCCATTAAGATACAAAGGAGCCGCACCTCAAATGCACTGCAGCTGCTGAATCAGAAATTCTAGGTAACTGATGCAGTGTGGGCCGTGCCCATGTTTAATGCTCACAAAGACTAGAAGAGGAGAAAGTGTAGGAATTCCCCCTCACTTTCACTCCCCAAAAAATCCCACTGGGTGTATGTCATAGTAATCTATTATCATATACATAGTCTATATGGTAATAAAATCACATCCTGATATAACTGTAATATAGGTTACAGCTTCTCAAATGCCCGCCTCATTAGCGTAGATGGTAGCGTGTCTACCTCACGTTTAAGAGGTCCCGAGTTCGAATCTCGGTCAGGGCGAGTTACCTGGATAAGGTTTTTCCGGGGTTTTTCCCTTATTCTGAAATACGAATGTCGGGTAACTCTAAGCTCCATGGAACCTGGGCACATTTGAGCATCATTTCACCCATTCCCTTCATCGTCCGATATGACTTAACGTTGAAGGACGTAAATCAAAAAGAAAAAAAAACCTTCTCTAGTAGCTGTGTCTTAAATCTAGCTGGAGCCTGAAACTTCCTAATACTGTGTGAGAGAGAGAGAGAGAGAGAGAGAGAGAGAGAGAGAGAGAGAGAGAGAGAGAGAGAGAGAGGAACAGTTCGAGAGAGAAAGAGAGAGAGACACAATAACAGCTATATAGTTCACAAGAATCAATAAAAATACTAAATTTAATATATGTTTGAAAACGCCAGAAAAAGATTGTCACAAGAGAATTCCCTAATCAGATTGATATCCATAGAAATTGTGGGCACTTCTATACCTTTTAAATAACAATTCAAATTGTATGTGTAATATAGTTACCTCATTAATGAAATTGCATTACGTAATCTATTACATCTTCTGTGTTATTGAAATTAGCCTATAAAGTCTTCAGTTTAATTCTGTAAGTGTTGTAGAACTAAGAATCCAAGACAGTAATACATTTGAAGAAACAATTTCATAAAAGCGTACAGTTTTGTCAAATAATTGCTTTCTTAGTTGGAAGTATTTCATGCTGAATGTTTCACCTGACGAAAAACATTACAAAGTTTCCGATTCTTCTTTTGTCTTTTCCGCATATGGTTTAGTTTATTGCTAGATTTAAATACATTCATATGTAAATTGTATCGTGAATAACCTTGCACGGATAGAAGCATATTTTAATAAATGCTACAATACAAAAGGAATTTGTAATGTATGCGAGAAATAGTTTTTTTTCACTCTCCTTCTATAACAATTACTAGATTTTGCATTGTTAGGATTTTAAAAAAAGATAAATGAAACTTTTATACTGTAAAACAAAACAAAAAATAGTGTTTCTTAGTATATATCAGACAACTGCTAGCATATTACTACTTTAGTGCCTTTAAACTTACAGAAACTAAAAGACAAAGTGTTACCGTGGAGTTGTAAAAAACAAGTACATAACAGTAACTAATTTTATCTCCGAGTTGCATAGTTTTTTATAAAACAATTTTCTGCTATATAAAATATGGTTCAAGATACCATTTTCTTTCTATGTTCTCCTTCGAGGTAGATATATCTACTGAGTTGTAATTTGCGTGTTAGAAACAATGCATCGAGTTAAATTATAGAGGTGACGTCACAGTGAGTCTTCAATCCGAAGTACAAGATATGCTGTGCAGTTGTGCATACTTGTTAGGAGTCACTGGTTAGCAGTTATCTAATTGATACACCAAACGTTTGTTCCCTATTGCTAGGACGTTTTAATGGCTTCTGGACGCAGAGTGATGAATGAGAAAGAGGATTTGTGTCTGTGTTATGAGTCACTACGGCTGAATGTCGTAAACCAAAGTTAATGAGTGTTACCAACGTGACCACGTCTTTGTACTAAGTCACGAGGCACCCCAGACAGTCGATAGTTCACACCCACCAACGAACTTTCAATTACTCTTGGCAACTAGTCAGGTTCATCTCCTTTAGAAATGTGCTTGTTCATCGCTTGCACTTGCAGACCACCATGATACTCATCTTTACAACCAGGAAATGCATCATTTAAACAATTGGAGAATTCGAACAGGTCTTAGAATCTTCTAAATAGAGAGTTGTAGTGTGTAAAGGAATAATCAATATCTACAACAAAGCGAGTTAAAAAAACACGTATTTCTATGGTGACGGTAGCGCATGCGTGAAAATGAAATGTGTTAAACACTACACATTTCTTTTTCACGCATGCGCTACCGTCACCATAGAAATACTTGGCTTTTTAACTCACTTACTATGTAAAAGTTTTTATGTCTTTAACATTTACTTACTATATAGAGAAACTATTGCATCCTACCTAAAACTTCAAAATCTATATTCAACGCAAATAAATGTTTTGAAGTCCCTGCATTCATAAAAGTATTTTTTTTAGGAAAAGTTTGTGTATGTGGAAACACGAAACGAAAATTCCGATAAATACAAGACTGAGTTAATTGATGGAAATAAATCGTTCTTTCATTATAAGAGTTTAATGATGAAGCCTGGACTCAAGTACTTGAAGTATCAAGTCGCCGGAAACGGTGTATCTCGAATACGAAAGCCCCTAACGGTTTACCAGAAAAATGAGGCAACTGGAGAATTTAATGTCATGACGGCACGATGGTCATGGTACATTAATGGGTAAGAGCAACCGGACGGAAACCAGGAGATCCGTGGTTCAAATTCCGACAATGACATTGACTATCTATCAGTATGACTACCTATACAAAACTGTGTATTTAAGTTCGGCCCCCTTCAAGAGTGACATAATATTATCAAGAAAATCGCTGCTCGCCTCTAATGTAGGCTTGTCTGCCACGTGTAAGAGCTTCCGAGTTCTAATCTCGGTCAGGGTGAGCTATCTGGATTCGGTTTACTTTCCTCGGGTTCTCCCTTATCCTGAAAGACGAATGTCGGGTAACTCTAATCTCTATGGACCCTGGGCTCATTTGAGCATCATTTCACCCATCTCATTCACGTCCGATATGATCGAACAGATCAAAGGACGTAAATCATAACCTAAAAATGCCCAAAATTGTTTCCGATTTTCATTAAAATAACATTAATATTTAAGATATTTATATTTACTAATGAAATTATGTTTCACATTTTCTGGGAACAGTTTATGAAAGACGCTACAAAACGTGTGCTTTTTAAGAGCCTAAGTTCTCCTAAAGAACATTCCTTTTCAATGCTGAAGGATTAATAAAATCATTGGAGTTGTATCTACCATAAACCAGCGCACTAATACACTCATAAAAGACAAAAATTGTATATCAATTTCAAAAATAAACTAATATTGCATTTTAAAAATAACTCTGAAGGTGTCTGCCCATCTTTGATCCACAGTGCAATTTCCATTGCATCGGCATGCATTTACATCAAACTTCAGAACAAAGATGTCATAGGCGTAAGCTAATGGAATTTTATAAAATCCTTTGAGAAATGTATGATGACTATAGTGTGCCACAGTTTTGCTTTTCGATGGTCTAAATGATATCCAAGGTCTTATTAAATAAATCTCGTAATGGACTTCGCTCTACAAGTTGTTTTCTAGGTTTTGGAAAAAGAAAACTTTCAGAATGAAGATTTTAGACGCCATTGTTAAAACATTCGAGGCAATACATTTCATTTATTATGATTTAATCAAAACTTTTGGTCATTTTTTTAGAAAATCAAACATTTTAAAACGAAATGCCATGAAGAGGGTAATCTAGGTTAGAACAAACTTTCATGTGGCATCTTTGGAGCATGGAAATTGTAAATATTAAGTGTGTTATTTAACCGGCTTCTCTATGATTTTGTCACACATAACCACATTCAGTTGTTTTGCCATCGCTGTTCTGGAGGTATAGCAAAGCCGTTCAGCGCTGCTGCAGTTACCCTATTTCTACCGTTTCGAAATACTGCCGACTAGACTGATGGATTTGTAGCCCCAAATTACAACCTGATGAGCACTGGTAAGACTTAGCGCAGATAAAATTAGAACAAGAAAGGCTTCGTCATTAGCATTTTACGTCTGACTTGTAGTAACGCCTTTCCATAAATACGCATACAATGGATGAGTGTTAAGTGACGAGTCATAAACAGAATTTCAACTTTAAGCGCCTTCAGGAACAAGGAGCCACGCCGTCGATATTTCGAGACGAGCTCTTGGATCTAGCTGCAACCATATGCTTCTCTCTAGATATTGCTTTGAAGGCATCATTTTAAGGAAAATGAATATCTGATTGGATTCAAAAATAGGCTGTTGGTTTTCATGCTTAAAAAACTAGAAACTCTAAGATTTCAAAATATATACCTTTAAAATGTTAGGTTTTTCAGTTGATAAAGGGGTTTTAATTTGGATGTTGGCGAGTCACTACTGTTATGTTACTTATTCCAGCTAAAATTATTCCACAAATTGCTAATCATAATTTATTAACTTATAAACTTTTAAAATTTGGCATGAATTCTGTGTTCATAATACGGGGTGAGTAAAAAGTATGGAACAATTCTTTTCACCTTCTTGTAGTTTTGTGAATTGATTTCTTTTTTTCAGAAAAGTGTAAGATATCAACATGTTTTTATATTTCTATAATTTTTAATAGGGCTGACATTTTTAATGCAATTTCTTTTTCTGTCAGGTCTCGGAACGTACAGACACTAATCTCTTCTTGGGTCCTTCTCCTATCACCATATCTGATCATTAGCAAGTTGTGTCATGACTAATTACTGTCAGGAAGATTTTGCAATGAAGTAAGCATTGTTGTCCTTATTACCTTAGCTTTTGTCTGTATTCGTTCAATCCAAAGCCACATATTGAAGTAGCCTACTGTATCGTTTAATTCAAAACGTATTCAATTTGAAGTAATGATACGTTTTCCTTTGCTCAGTACACATGCCGTACGGTCCTAATCAACTTAAGTTGCAGTTTGAAAGGGTATTTGTTTGCACTTTCTGAAACTTGATTGGAGGAGTTAGAAAAAGGAAATATCGCCATTAACACAAAAAACTTAGTCCTTTACTTGTAATCATAGTAAAGAGAGAACATGAAGGACATGAATCTTACAGCTTTTCTAAAAAAATTCGCTTCATAGAGTTACAACAGTTAAAGACCTTTTTCTATACTTTTTACTCACTAGGTATAAACTTTTTTTCGGAGGGGAGCAGATAGTTTCTAATATGGGAAGCAAATTTAGGTGGAAATTGCCAAGTAAAGCATATAAAAATTCAGTAAAAAAAATAATTGACAGAGAAAAGTGTACCTCAATTCTCCCACAACACTTACCATTTTGAACATCTTAATTTTGTTTAAATTTGCAGCATTGCCTTTTAGCAAACTGAAGTAGTTTACGTGATTTATGTTCAGAAAAGATTTCTGTATTCGGTGTCAAATTTTCATTTCTTCTTCTTCTTCTTCTTCTTCTTCTTCTTCTTCACTTCACGGCATGGGCAGAGTGCCCGTTCCGTCTCACAATAATTGCTCCTTCCATCTCTTTTTGGGTCTACCAACATCTCTCTTTCCTTGTGGCTGATATTGGAATGCAATCTTAGGCAGTCTTGTTTCGGACATTCTTTGTATATGCTGCATCTATTCCTTTTGATATTTTCCAATTTTGCTACTTATCGAGTCTACGTTGAGTTCCTTTCTTATGTCTTCATTCCTTATTCTATCCAACCTTGTGCATCCCTTTGTTTTCCTTAAAAAGTTCATCTCTGCACTTTGAATTTGGCTTTTCATTTTCTTCGTGAGTACCCATGCCTCACTTCCATAAAGTAGTGCAGGGACTGCCATTGTTTTGTACAACTTTAATCTTGTATCTCTTCTTGTTTTATTTCTCAACGTTCTATGCACTGTTCCACAAATCATTTGGAATGTTGCAAGCTTTTTGCTCACATCTCTGTCTGTTTTCATCATATAATTAAGATTACATCCTAAATAGCTGAATTCTTTTAGTTGTTCTAGTGGTTTGTAGTCTAAAATTATTTTTGATCTTATATGTTGTTTTCCCCAAAAGACCATTATCTTAGATTAAATTTTTTATTTCATTACCTTAAACAGTTGAACTGAAAATCAAAGTTGGCACAAAAGTGGTTCAGAAACTGTCTCAAAACTACCCAGCGTCCTCAAGTCAATCTGAAGGCTTAAGTATAAAAGGGGTATCCTGAATGGAAAATGATAAAATCACCTTGCTGCAGTGGAAGGGATCTTCAAGCCTGGAGCTGATAGGGAGATCCATGTGATCTGTCTGCGGTCTGTAGCCTTCTGTTGGGCTCCTTCACTTCATCATGGGGAGTGACAGCCGTAACAGATCTGTTTGTCGCAGTGTGCGAAAGCTTCCCCCTCAGTTGTCATTCAAAAATTATTAAACCTAAATTAGAATTATTTACCGTAAGTGTAATGTATAATTTAAAGCTAATAATTTAAGAATAAATAATCAAAAATACTATAACTGTTTCTGTATTTAAATTTATAACTTCCATTTGTCTTCAAGAGCTACATGCGGTTTCTACAGATAAAGAAAAACGTTTTAAAATTCTGAATTCGGTGTTACATAATTGGATTTTCTTCTTTTAACTTGCGCCTATAATAATTACTACCGGTTAGAGCTCAAAGTAACCACAGTCTGACAGTTATGTGTTTGCTCGAAATAAGGCACTCAACTACGTTTGTAGGGAGGTATAAATTACTTGTGTCAAGACTGCCTTGGATTTGTCATTTACATAGTGAGTCAGGCCTTCGTAGTATCCCATTGAAAACATCTGAACTTACCAGAAACTGTTGGAAAGATTAAGAAGACAAAGTTTTTCTTATTCATTAAAGCAACATCATTGTCACTTTACTGTGTTGGTGCTATGCTCAAGTGTCAACCAAGCTTATCGCTTATGTATCGAGGAAACATGTTTATATAGCTAACATCCCTTATCAGCCTGTACTTCCAAAACTAACGATAAAACTCAAGCTGTTCATACTCCAAAGGAAATAATCTGTGAAAATCCTACACAAGCTGTTCATACTTCAAATGCAATAATCTGTGAAAATCCTACAGATTTCTTCCGATTCATTAGAGTTTTTTTTACCATATTTTAGAAAATAGTACATTAAGCACACATAATTTTAAGTAATTAATGTTAGAATTTTTGGATTTTATTTGTAATTAATATGTTTTTGATGTGGTAATACCAAATATTTTTGGACTCTAGTATTTATCGAATCACTCACAATTTGAGCTTAGTGTGAAAATATAAAGGAACTATTTTTCAGGTATTTATTAATTTTAATTAGTTTACGAGAACAGTTTTGTTTACGTTACTGAATTACTTCAGCTTTTATGGAAAATAATTAATTTTATATTTTTAAGCAGTGACAACATTTTCAGCCTATAATTCGTGAAGCTCTCGTGAAAGTGTCAAGGTAGTAGGGGTGGCTCGTTCTTACGTTCTGCAGTGCTGCAGCACGCTCTTTTCTGTTTTATAAATCACATTGTAGAAATTTTAAAAGACCATGTAAATAACAATGCATTATTGTAAGTTTAAGAAATCAATTCGAACAATAATGAACTCTTGATGCATGGAAAACACCTGCGTAACAAATGGAACGCATCCGTGACGTCAACGTGCTGAGAGGCAGTAAGCTCGGTAATTAGAACCTTCCCCTCTTGCCTCCCTAATGTCTAAGTTCCCTAGATTTTCGCACAAATGCGTGCTGCATCTGGGGTGTTGCCCGGTGATCATTCGCTGCATGGTGAAGCAGGGTCACCAACACTCATAGCTGTAGAACTTGAATATGCATTGAAAATCATTTAACAAGCTATCATTGCTTTTTTACGAGGCGTGTCCGTAAAATAAGGTATCCAAGGCGCTGGAGCCCTGAGGAACGCTATTACGCGACATCCGGCAACACTGGCGTGTAGCTTGATTTCACCCCTTTCAATCCCCACCACAACGAAACCGTTGCAACCATTAGTCTTGGCTGGGCAGCCGCTTGCGATGGAGCTTCCTATCACTTCCGCCGCCAAGTGCAAGTTGCGTTCAGTGATCCGTTTCTTGAGTGCCAAGGGCACAACCCCCACTGAAATTCGTCGTCAGTTATGCGAAGTCTATGGGCCACAGTGTATGGAAGTCAAGAACGTGCGAAAGTGGGTCAGAGAGTTCAAAGACCGACGTACGGACGTCCATGACGAACAGCGTTCTGGTCGGCTTTCGGTTTCGGCCGAAACAGTTGCACAAGTGGAGCAAGAAATGCTTAAATATCGGTGCGTGGCAGTTCGTGAGCTATGCGAAGACTACGATTGACAAGAATTTGACCGAACATTTGCATTATATCAAGGTGTGTGCGAGGTGGGTCCCCAAAATGCTCACCAAAGACCATAAACGGCAACGTGTTGAAGCACGGCTGATCTGGCCTAGTTCGGATGGGACATCCTCGCCCATCCCCCCTACAGTCCAGACATAGCACCTAGTGATTATCATCTGTTTCTTAAGTTGAAGTCACACCTGGGTGGAACACATTTCCAGACCGACGATGATTTGAAAAACGAGGTTGAGTGCTACCTGCGCAACTTGCCGGGAGAGTGCTATGACAAGGGTATACAAAAACTGCCACAGCGCATGAAAAAGTACATCGATCACAATGAAGATTACGTAGAAAAATAGCTGAAAGTTCCGCCTTTCCATCAATGTAACATTCAATGACAATAAACATATTTTCTCTATTAAATAAAATTGGAGACCTTATTTTACGGACACGCCTCGTATTTTAGTTCTACAAACTAATTTCATCCTTTTTACGTAAACAGATCCAATACCTAATGGTTATTAAATCACAGGGAAGATTGTGATGCACCTATCATGTTGGCATGATACTGCATTCCCACGACCGCAACAAGAATCCCCCATAACAAGTGACTGTGGTACGCATGCTCGCATTGTATTCAAGTATTCCTTTGTGTAACGTTATTTAGTGACTATATTACATTCTTTATTTTGTGTTTAAGTGTGAAACATGTTATAAATTCACTTTATTCTATGTATGAGTAACGAAAACTTTAACCAATAAATAATGAGCACGATTAATGAACTTCTGAAAACTGACTTTTATACAAGGAGTATAAATATGTTAGGGCGACCATACGTAATCTAAAAATTGAGCAAAAAGCGAAAGGAAGTAGAAATTCTGTTTAAACCATGAAGAAACATCGGCGCATGGACTTCATTTTTCTAAACTTTTTCCCGTGGCACGCTATTATTTTTAGGTACGAGCCGCCACTACAAGCTAGTATGCTATAAACCGGTCCAAGTGACATTTTAAAATGTGTAAAATGGGATTTTATGTTCAATTACTTAAATAAAACATGAACATTTGAATACCCATTTGTGGCTTTTAAAATATTGTACATATATGAGCATGAAAGCACTAAAACCAAATTTACCAAATATCACCAATGCACTCCCGTTATACAAACAACGTAATCACATTTTCTGTCCTAAAATTGGATTTTAGGACCTTTTCCTAATGCAGTGCTTTCAGCAAAACGTCAATATTTGACATTATGTACCCAGAACAAATTATTTGGTAAGAGGATGTCCCCCATCACCATATCATGTGACATCTTACATGTTGACATTTCCTGAGAAGAGTGGAGTATTGCTCGGAAGTGAGTAAACCAAATATTAGTGAGAAAACAAATGCCTCAGAAATTTTCCACGCCAGAGATTGGGAATGTTTTGGCTGAAACTGAACCTTGTCCTGTATCTAAAATCTGAGTAACAGGAAGGATTGGAACTATACGTTAACTCAACGTTTTCTTTTTCTACCATATACCAAGGAGTAGAAAATGCGTATATTGTATTTTACCCCAGAATATTGGACACTGGATTTTGAACAAAAAAATAAACGCTCTAGGTCTGTCTGAATCCAAAGAAAGCATTTTTAGAATTCGGTATATGCGTATACGAGTATGTGGTGTGAACAGCGTAGAGATTTCACGACTGACATTTTAAGATTATAGATATGGTACAATCTCTGAAGTACCTATGCATAAATCGAAGACGCCAACTTCACCACGCAACAAAATCTCAACACAATCATATTACAAAGTGACTTCCTAAAGTGGACCCAAAAATATAAAATATCTCTTTACAAGGGATTTACAATCAGTTAAAACACAAAGCTCGTGTCACAACTGGGTCACAGTGTTGCTGATGTTTCTTGTTGGAAGTGAGTTTCCCGCTGATAACGGTTTGCGGAAGCGTTTCATAAATGCTGAATGTTTAGAATGCCAGCGGACGTTGGCAACAAATGAAGGCTAACGTCTTTCTTTACATAACATTTTTACTGTACTGCTTGGGACATCATGACCGAGCAGTGCTTTTGACACGTAGGCATGTTCATAATCGAAGTTTGTTTCCTTCTCCATGCAGTTGCTATATAAATCTAGGTGCTCAAGCAGTTCTGTGGCCTTGGCAGCTCGATTAAACGTTAAGAGCTGGTGCCGAAAATGGTCTTTGTCGTCGACTGGACACTCCATTTTATTGAGCTTAAAAGAATGCACACAATTCTCTAACGAATTAACAAAACGCTTTGGCAACATTTTCATTTTTACGCTACACTTTCACTAAAAAATAGAACTGCAGAATCTATTAGTATAACATTAATAGCAGCAGTACTGGGTAAATTGCCTCCCGGTAGCTGTAAAACTCGTATTTGGAAGGACCCGTGTTCAATTTTCGTCCAACTTCCATTCTGACCATGGGTTTCGTGGATTTCTCTGATAGGTAGGCGATTTCTGAAGTGATTTCTCTTAAGTTAATTGGTGGAAATTAATCATTTCTTCACACTAGCCCCACATAGGCTAAAGTTTTAGATGGATAGTCAACATGAAAAATGCAATGCCATGGCCGGGATTTGAACCACGGATCTCCTGGTTTTCGACCAGTCGCTCTAACCCATTGAGCTACCACGGCCAACGTGCCGTCCTGACATTAAATTCTCCATTTGACTCATATCCCCGGTAAACCATTAAGGGCTCTCGTATCCGAGACACACCGTTTGTGGCGACTTACTATCGTTAGTACTTGAATCCCAGGCTTCACATTAAACTCTTATTATTTAAGTTAGTTGGTAGAAATTAATCATTTGTTTACACCAGCCGCACGTAGGCTAGGGTTTTGTATGGATAGAATCAACATGAAAAATTCAATGCAATGGCCGATATTTGAAACATGGATCTCCTGGTTACAGTCCAGTCGCTGTTACCCATTGAGCTACCATGGCCAACGTTGACTCTGTCCGTACAAAACCTTAGCCTATGTGCGGCTAGTGTGAAGAAATGATTAATATCCGCCAATTAACTTAAATAATAAGAGTTTAATGGTGAAGCCTGACACTCAAGTACTTACGATAGTAAGTCGCCACAAACGGTGCATCTCGGATACGAGAGACCTTAGTGGTTTACCGGGAATATGAGTCAAATGGAGAATTTAATGCCAGGACGGCACGTTGGCCGTGGTAGCTCAATGGGTTAGAGTGACTGGACTGAAACCAGGAGATACGTGGCTCAAAACCCGGCCATGGCATTGAAGTTTTCATGTCTATCCATAGAATACTCTATTACTATTTTTTCACTCATTTTAAATTCGCTACATTTACCTCTCGTGTTTCATATACATTTCTACATGTTCTTTATGGGAATGCCCGAAAGGAGATGTTTGCTCAAAGGAAAGAGCATTCCCGTGGATATCAGAGGGCTGCTTAGTTGGACGGGTCGTTCTATCACCCTTTGAGCGGTTCCAGTATTGGACAGGTATTCGAGCTAGGGTATGTTTATGCAGTTAGACTGCTTAGGCCTGTTGCTACCTGTAGTTCCTTTCCTTCATCCCTTATTCCTGGGGGTAGCAGCAGTAATGGATCTATGTAGAAAATGTATACAAGGTGTACTCCATGTTCGCAACCTTAAGTAAAACAAGACAATGGATTTTCCTCTTTGAAAAAAGTCACCAAACTCTATTTAAAGAACGTTTTAAACCATTGTTTACTTTCGTTCCAGTTGATTTTGGTAGCTTTCACATACCTACGACCTAGATACAAGCGAACCTTGACCAGACAATGACTGCATATTCAGAACCCACATGTAACTAAGAATAGTGTTGTAAGACCGAGCAGCTAGTGTAGGATGATGCGGGGGTTGGCACAGCTGATTCGCAATGCGGAAAGTATCTCTACAACCGGAATCACATTCAACAAACAGAAGTGGCGGCAACAAAAACAACTGTAGACTTTGACAACATCTCCCCTCTTACGCGACACTTCTAATGTAGTCTTTGATGAATCTGTCTCGGGTAACGCAGTATTGCCTTAGTTACAACTAATTAGTTTTCCTCAACACTTTAACCTTCCTACGAAGGTCTTCTAATTCTCTCACAAAATTACAGCTTGCGCGTTTTGCACTATGCTCTAATTTTAACATATGGACATTTATTGGAATTATTTAGCATTTCTTTATAAATTCATTTTAACAGTTCAATAATTCCGACTTCAAAATTATTCAATAACTTTCACTGACAACACTACAGTGTTTTCGCCCGCCTCGGTAACGTGGAGGTAGCGTGTCTGCCTCACATTCAAGAGGTCCCGAGTTCGAATCTCGGTCAGGGTGAGTTACCTGGATACGGTTTTACAGGAGTTTTCCCTTGTCCTTAAAGACGAATGTCGGGTAACTGAGCTCTATGGACCCTGGGCTCATTTGAGCACCATTTCACCCATTTCATTCATCGTCAGATATGACTTAACGTTGGAGGACGTAAACTGCAAAAAACTACAGTGTTTCAATTACATCATACGGAGTAAGACTCATTTCGGACCCTCCCAACCTTCAAAAGTATCAAAAGATTGGACACAGGACAACATACGAGTAATCTGAGAAAATATTCTGCACACATATTTCTCCATAAGGAAATGAGTTGGAAACCTTCATAGAATATCTCATTAGAACTTAGAAACGCCAGTACTTGCACGCCAGTGACAGACTGCCCGCAGAAATCCCAGAAAAAGGGGGCGGAAGGGATTCCCGCGCTCTTAAAAACCTCCTAACAATGACAGATGACCTCTCGAAATAACCCAATTCAACATGTACTCTACACTTCATGGCTTCCATCACTTCATTACCATAACGCTTCAAACGAATGCTGCTAATACATATGAATTACCTTGCAACACCTGCCACAAACTGACACGTGACAAAAGATTCTCACGCTGTCATTCCATAATGGAAACGATACTTCACTTATTAACGTATGGTAACACACGTGTATAAAAAGTCTGTTAAAACGTAACATTGCGTTGACATTGCTTTCTCATGCCCTTTCTCCAAAATTATCGCTAGGAAAGCTCATTCTTTTATCTACTTATCGTGTTTAACTTGGGTAAACATTTTCAGAAATGTTATATATTGCCTCGCAGATGCAGTGGAAATAAGGGAATACTGAGGGCTTAAGGAATGGAGCCTGTTGCTTTGTGATGGCATATTAAAACTAAGTTCTTCTTACATTATCACGAGAAGTAATAGAGAAAAAATTGAAATCGATAACAAGTATCTAGAAAATATCAACTCTACAAAGCATTCTTATATGACAGTGTGGGGCTAAACGAATTTGTAGTGTACCTCTTATGTGTACCAGTTATCCAAATGCCTTCCAAGACTGCAGAGGTCATTCCCAGAATATTCAAGATATACCTGTACATTTGATCGTTCGTTAGGAAGAAAGGTTTTCAACTTGTACGAGGGCTGTTCAATAAAGAACGATCATAATTTTTACCGTCATAATTTGTCGCACTAACATTAAATCTTATTATGTTCTGTTAGCTTAATGTGAAACAAACACGCCGTAGTAGTTTCATTGTTGGTATTCCTGTTTCCTGCCTGTGAGATCCAGGTAAGTTCAGACATGTTCATTATCGCCTACCGCTGCAATGGAGGTAACATGCAGTTAAAGTTGATGTTAGAGGAAGATCCGGAGCTTCTTTCAAACGTAATCAATGCTGATGAAACTTGGCTACATCATTTTGATACTGAGAGCAAACAGCAAAGCTCAGTGTGGAAATCTCCATCACCAACCCCCCAAAAAACAAAAGTGGTTGCTAATGCTGGGAAAGGTATGGTCATCTCATTCTTTGATATTCATGGAATGGTTTATCAGCATGTTATACCTGCACACACATCAGTAACTGGACAATACTACAGGGATGTCCTGAAAACATTGCAAGTCCATATCAGGCGCAAAAGACCACATTTCCGTGAAGCAGGCTGGATGCTGCACCAGGATAATGCGCAGCCGCATATGCCAATGTTGTTGCTGAATATCTTGCAAAAATCAACGTGAAGTGCATTATCCATCATCAGAAGCAGTGTCCGCCTTGGTAGCGTGGTAGTAGCATGTCTGCCTCATGTTCAAGAGGTCCCGAGTTCGAATCTCGGTCATGGTGAGTTACCTGAATAAGGATTTATCCAGGGTTTTCCCTTATTCTGGAAGACAAATGTGGGGTAACTCTAAGCTCCATGAATCCCAGACTCATTTGAGCATCATTTCATCCATTTCACTCATCGTCCGATATGGCTTAACGATGCGAGGACGTAAATTACAAAAAAATAAAAGAATCAGAAGCACTGGTGAAGGCTGCGGAGGCGATTTTGAAGGATCTCTAAAAATGGTTTCCAGCATGTCTTTTAAGACTGGCAGAAACGCTGGGAGAAGTGCATCGCATTCAGGGGAGACTATTTTGAGAAGGACCATCAAAATTATGAGGACGAGTAAAGATACGTTGTAAAAAAACATTGTGATTATTGTTTATTGAACAGCCCTCGTATATTCGAAAACGCAACAAGATGCCATTTGCCTACAAGAATTATTATCGCACATATGGCAACTCTGCGCAATATGTTCACTGCTTGGTAGGAATTTTCGTTAAAGATCAAGGCCACAGGTTAAGCATGTGTAGTTCACTTCAAGCACGGTCTCACTACATCAATTTAGCTGTTACTTAAATGTTAACATATTTATCTATACCTGTCACTAATCTTGAAAATTGTATCTTGTAAAGTGATAAAATTTCTTATTGGTACTGGTTAACCTAAAAATTCATTTTATAACCTGGTTAAACAGAAATGTAATTGTGTTGAAGTCTAAGAAAAGAAGACTGTCGCTAATCTTCTTCCGCTTATATAGTGATTGAATACTGTTGGCAGATCTGAGCTTAGGGGTGAAAAAAGACGATAGGAATTTATTTATGTAACTGAAGCTAAAATGGCTGAAATTAAAAGTTAGCAGGAAGGGTACAAAGATAGGCGTTGGCTGAAATGGAACATTATATTGTACATACAGGAAATTAGGCGACATAAACGTTTATAAAAGCATGTCCGTGACGATAGGCCGTTTTGCGTTACCCTTAGTATTCATGAATGAATTATTTTAATAAACATTCAATAATAGAAAACAGGTTTTACAGTTCATAACACCTCGTTTTGAATTTCATTGAATAAGGTTTGGATTGCCTGCTTGGTAAACATGAATCTGTTTAAGAACTCGTGATCATTCCACATTTAAAGTAATCAGATCTGTTAAACAAAATTCTGGGTCTCAAAGGTGTTTTCTTTATGTCAATAACTTTAACACTCAGAAATTTCTCATATATCTTCCCAGCATATATGCAGCTGGGACCACTATTTTCCAACATAGTATTAAACTGTAATTAAATGGAGGACGAGTTCCAGTTAAGTTCAACTGAAGTTTAAACTACTTCCCTTATCCTGTAAAGACGAATGTCGGGTAATGCTACGCTCCATGGACCCTGGAATCATTTGAGCATCATTTCATCCAATTCATTCACCGTCCGATATGACTTTACGTTGGAGGACGTAAATTACAACTACAACAACAACAAAAACTACGTTTATGATATCGATTTTTTTTTTATTTCCTTGCTGTATTCTGACTCGTAAATCCTTTACAGTTCCTACATTCAGCACTGTGGATGTATAATACATTAATGTGTATTTTCATTCCATTTATTCATTAAATATGAACGAAAATTACAACTTGTTTGCATCTTGTTTTTGACACTTCGCTTGTCGAAATTCGCGGAACTTAACATTAAGTCGAATTAATCCCACTCGTCTCCTGGCCTTATACCAGGTGTTCTAATGAAGGGGACATCCTTCTTTTGCTCTTTGGTTTGCCTAAATTTTGAAGAGCCTCCTATTCACTTAACACTGTGTTGCCGTAAAGTCCGACTACCCACAATACAGATTATATCTGTAGACAAAACTTCAGATCTGTTTTAAGATGTGAAATTGCTACACCTGGCTGGTAACCAGGGCCGTAATAGGGGGGGAACGCGGATGTACGCCGTCCCATACTATTTTTCGGAGGGGACGCAGTCCCCTTACGAATAATATTTATACGTTGTTAAAGGTATTACCTTGTTTAATTTAACATTCAAAATACTGCAAAAATACAAAATATATACAATCAAAATGCATTTAAACAAAGTTTATGACTATTAACGAACCTGTAGTACATATGTGGAACCAAGAGTATGGATAAAAAGCCGTACGCATGTTGAGGAAAACCAAAGGAGGAAGGCGAATCTACAAGTTCAGGGTTCTGATCGATTCTCCAGCATCTGGAAAAATTTCAGGTGTGCGTCCCCCCCCCCCCCCCACTTTTTTGTTAGGAATGCGGCCTTGCTGATAACTACTTTTATTTAACAAATTGCATTATTTCTTGTGAAAGTCTGTTCCGACGAATTACGGGTATTAAGTGAACCTTCTGCTACTGATTCCTAAGGGTTACTAGATATAATTTATGATGTACAGCTTTTACAAAAACATTTACACAATCCTTGTTTGGATTAAACGACCTTAATAGTGCTGTTGTGTGTGCTCGTCCGAGTACACGTGCACTTTAGCATTCTCTGCACGTTTTGGCATTCAAACATCTTGCTTCTTTAGCATAGGTACTGTATGGTGTACAAGTACATTAAAATATAAGGTCATATAGGGACTAAACGGCAAATTCATGACGTGGAACGATTAATAATAATAATAATAATAATAATAATAATAATAATAATAATAATAATAATAATAATAATAATAATAATAATAATAATAATAATAATAATAATAATAATAATAATAATAATAATAATAATAATAATAATAATAATAATAATAATAATAATAATAATAATAATAATAATAATAATAATAATAATAATAATAATAATAATAATAATAATAATAATAATAATAATAATAATAATAATAATAATAATAATAATAATAATAATAATAATAATAATAATAATAATAATAATAATAATAATAATAATAATAATAATAATAATAATAATAATAATAATAATAATAATAATAATAATAATAATAATAATAATAATAATAATAATAATAATAATAATAATAATAATAATAATAATAATAATAATAATAATAATAATAATAATAATAATAATAATAATAATAATAATAATAATAATAATAATAATAATAATAATAATAATAATAATTTCTTCCTTCTAAATATACTCTTAATTTTTCGTTCACTACCGATGAAATTAAAATGACAAAAAAGCATCATCTGACTACGGTTAGGGCTTGTATTAAATATAATTAGTCTCCATAGTGAAGGGGTTGAAAGTGAAAATCTTTGGAGTAAAGTCACCAATCTGGTGACAGCGAAGAAATCATTTAAATCAATTTGCATCAACATTTTGAGGTATTTCTGTAGCTAAATCAACTCATCTACTTACATTGGATTCATATAGAACACAATACAAATATATTACAGTTCAGCATACAAGAAGAAAACGCAAGGATTAAAGGGAATATTGACAGCAATCGTCTTTAATGCCCAACAAGGATTGCGTAGTACTTCCGCTACGTCATATCCGTGAGCTTTCCTCCTCTACCATTTTCCGTAATGGTAAGCTGTCTTTTCTAACATAGTGTTTAGGAGGTTGTCTGCAGGTAGAGTTCACTACGTGTCTGTGACGATACAGCAGACCTGAGAAAATGTTTTCTCAAGCAAATTAAGTATTACTGTGTTCAGAAAGAGAGCCACCTCTTAGTCAAATATATTTGAAGAGTGTCATACAGCATGGTTCACAAAGATGTTACAGAAGAAATATTAAGTAAATGTCAAGAATTTCAAATCTTGTTGGAGCAAAGGACGTTTCAAATTGTGTCAAAATAGTTCCAGTAGTCTTAGAATTTTAAATAGTTTATTGAAGGGAACAATGTCATGGCTCTAAGAGCAGCTTTTATTAAAACCTCTTTCAAATGAATTCTTTAACCCTTCTAGGATGCCTTAACTGAATGTATTGTAGTCAATGCAGCACTATTGAATAAGCCAATATATGCCCAGTTGATTACCTACGTATTAAATTCTCGAGGAAGCTTCCATTAATAACATGCTTTATATGTTCAACATTTTAAATTTATAAATTTTTAGAGCGACAGTAAATAATCGACATGACCAACTCCATATAACATTGGATTTTAAAGTTCTGGTGGCACTGAAACCACGATACCCACATCCTTTCCTTTGATACTTCATTTCCTCTCCGAGTTCATGCGGTATAGACGTCAATAAGGGCATTCCATAAAAGCTCAATTGTTTTAGGGAAAAATTGTTTAATAAAAGTTGCTTAGACAAAGCCAGAATATAAAACAAGAGTGTCAAGATTCCATTTAAAATGCTGCCACAATTGAAAGGTTTCTTTATTTCATTGACATTTGTAATTCTTAGCATTTTCCACTACTCATTTAAGACATTCCCTGTAACACTGTATAACTGTCTTACGGTATGCATTTTGTTACTACTTGCACATACCTTTAAAGGTACATTTAGCTACTAACGGAGCACCTATTAGTGTCGCCTTAACCGTCTCCGCACTTAACAACAAATGGACTGAAATTTAAGACAAGTGCAGCTGGATATATTAAGCATACATTTAAATTTTCTTCAAATGTTGAACAATTAAGTAGTCTTTTAAAAAGATAACCACTAACAAATTTGGGCAAACAGCTGTACCCCACACTTGCAAGCAAGAAAGACAGACTCATCCCGCTAAATCTAAGTGGCTTTTTTTCCTCCGTATGGCTTCCACATTTACCCAATCCACATCCTATTCCACAAAGCCCTCATCATGTCTATCTTGTAACCAATGGAAGTAGAACGAACGAAAAAGCGATGTGAAAATGAAAAACTTGATATAATCTCTCAATGAAATCCACTCTATTTCAGCTTTGCAGGTAATTTAATCCACTAATCAGAGAGAATATACATAATGCCGAGGTCAAAAGTTTATTCTGAAGTCAACTAAAATTACTACCAGGTCGATTACTGCATATAACTTTTTTTTATTTGTAATTTACGTCCTCCAACGTTCTTATATCGGACGATGAATGGAATTGCTGAAATGATGCTCAAATGAATCCGGGGTCCATGGAGCTTAGAGCTACCCGACATTCGTCTTCCAGAGTAAGGGGAAACCCCGGAAAAACATTATCCAGGTAACTCACCTAACCGAGATTCTAACTCCGGACCTCTTGAACTTGAGGCAGACACGCTACCATCTACGCTACCGAGGCGGGCAAACTACTGCACCTAAGAGAATACTATCCGGATGTATTTGTCAACTTCAGTAAGTATTTCTGCCCATAATGATTTGGAGGGTGACATTTAAAATGGTTTAAATAATGGATAGAGTCAACATAAAAAATTCAATGCCATGGCCGGGATTGGAAACACGGATCTCCTGGTTTCCGTCCAGTCGCTCTTAACCTTTGAGTTACCATGGCCAACGTGCCGTCCTGACATTAAATTCTCCATTTGACTCGTATATTTCCCCGGTAGACCACTAGGGGCTCTCGCATCCGAGATACACCGTTTGTGGCGACTTACTATCGTACGTACTTGAGTCCCAGGCTTCATCATTTAACTCTTATTATTTTAGTTAATTGATGGAAATTAATCATTTATCCACACTAGCCGTTTATAAGCTAAGGTTTTTGATGGATAGAGCCAACATGAAAAATTCAATGCCATGGCCGGGATTTGAACCACGGATCTCCTGGTTTCCGTCCAGTCGCTCTTAGCCTATAAACGGCTAGTGTGGATAAATGATTAATTTCCATCAATTAACTAAAATAATGGTTTAAATAAGTTTACTAGGTTTAAACATCCCTAATAGAAGTTGTGTACTGTGCAACAACACACATCTCTGAAACAAATACAGAAGGAATTGTCACTGTCGATTCGAGTTGAAGAGGACTCAGTAATATCAATGGAATTAACCGTTGCACATTGTGTGACCAAGAAACTTTCACAAGTCTATATTTTGTTAATTTAATTCTAAATTATAGAAGATTACAAAATCTTCCTTGTCTAGTCATCCCGGATTTATTTCCATAATATATTCCAAATGCTGCTCTAATAATGACTAATTATAAAAAAGCAATTCTCTGGTTCACCAAAACAAACGTTACTGTATCTATTTCCATATTCAAATTGAAATTACCGACAGTCACGTTTGTATTCTGAAAATAAACAAATTATCAACCGACACGTGAATGCACTGCACCTGGTATACGAAAGGCGCAAGCGCAGTACAAGATCTTGCCACCAAGCAATGCCCTGGTTACAAACACAGGATTACACCTCGAGCAATGCGAGCTAGATACAGCAGCAGTATCTACTATATCCTCTCAGATGTGCAGGAACCAAAAGGGATGCCAAACCACTAACAATTCCAGATTTGAAAAACCGCACGACTGCTGGAGCTGCCAAAAAAGAGCGATAAATACTTGTCGATTAAGCAGCTCTCTATGTACATAGGCGATATTCTTTTCTTTAGCAAGCATACGCCACGGTATGCAAAAGGTAAAGTACTGCTTTAAAATACTGGATTTGGAAAGGCAGAATTAGCGTGAAAAATCTAATGCCATTGCTGCGATAAGAAGCACGGATCAATCAGCCCACCTCAGTAGTATAGTTGGTAGCGTGTCTGCTTCACGTTGAAAAGGTCTTCTATAACTTCCCTAGTTATATCACTATCGTGATGTTAGGGGATTCCTGTTCCTCTATACCTTAAGATCTGGTTAGGAAACCGAAACTCTGGATAAGATAGAGAAATCCAGGGTGGGTGATCAGTCCGATGCCTACACTGAGAATGAAAGAAGTCGATAATGGATGAAAGGAGAGATAATGCAGCAACTGGTGGAACGATGGCGGGAGAAACATCAGATGCTGAAGAAAAACCTGCCCCAGCGCCGTGCTGTCCACCACAAATCTTACATGCGGCCACCTGGGATTCAGCTCGGCCCGATGAGAGTCAAGCGGTTTAACCGCTCAGCCATGTCATGGCCATTGTTTAGAAGGTCCTGAGGGCGAGTTGTCTTCGTATGGTTTTCTCCGGGGTTTCTTTTATCCCGAAAGACGATTGTCAGGTAAATAAGCTGACATGTTGCCATGGTAGTTCACTGATCAGAGCAGCGACACGGAATGTTGAAAATCCCAGGTTCAAATATCAACTATAGCATTATATTCTATCTTTCCACCCTATGTAGTGGAAATATGGGGCACATCACAGTTAGGCACACAATTAGACCAGATGTATGGATTGTTTTGCAAAGAATTACTAGGGCTGCCAAAATCAGCACCAAGAGAAGTGGCATTACTAGAGTTGTGTAACACAAAAAGGGTAATCATAAGATAATAGGGAGAATACTGAAATTCTGGCATAAGTGTATTAAAGGGCAGAAATGGGAATTATTGAATCTGTGCATGAAGCAACAGAAAAGTATTAAGAACACAAATAGTTGGTGGTCGGAATTGGGAGAAATGGTATCGAAAATAGACATGGGAGATTTATGGAGAGCAGAGGAGTTAAATCATAGCGGCTTTTGGAAGGAAGTGAGAACCAGAGTACAGAGATATGGGAAAGCAAAGAAGTAAAGAAATCTTTGAAATTTTATAAGCAATTAAAAACAGAATGGGGTAGGGAAAAATATGTATATAATGTGACAAAATTGGAAGAGAAGGAATAGCTTGGATGAGAGTAGGAATAATATATCTAAAAGGGTTGAAAAGTATTGAGGTAGGAATATGTGAATTTTGTGGAGATGAAGAGAGCACTGTTCATTACCTGGTAAAATGTAAGGGGTTAAACTGCAGGAGAAAAATATCGGATAAAATAGGACAGTGTGAGTAAAGAGATATTGGCGTTACGCATGTTAACGGGGATTAGTGAAAAGAAAAATAAATATGAGAATTCTTATATAGGTTAAGAGAAAAGTGGATTAGGGTAAAAGAAGGGAAGGTCAAGAAGAAATGACAAGCTGCTCAGGAGAGCCAAAAGCTTATGGCCAGGGCACCTAAGTCAGCAAGTAAATCTTAGGGTCAACAATTTCATGTATCTGTACATAATGTATAATAGTCCTTGTTAGATGTTAAGGTCATTGTAGTGAAAATGTAATAGAAACTGTACAAATAAACATCAATATCCTTCCACACATGGCGTTTGTGGAAGTACAATTAACAATATTTGCGTGTGTTAATTATACACCGACAAAGCTCTATTACCAGAAGTAGCTCTGTTATATAGTCTCTGCCCAGCCTTAAGGGGACTGAAACGAGCGGTGGGAATAAAATCTCAACTTTTGCTCATTAAGAAACTTTTGTTTTTGTAGTTCCCACGGCGAAACTATCTTGACCTAGTTTCATTTTAAAGATCCCTAACGTGACCGTTTAAATGCCCCTACGCACTTCGTCCTTGTTTATAATTACTACACTCGTATAAGACAAACGCTTCCAGCGATTAATTAAACTTAGCCATATTCTTACTCAACATTGCTAAGGGCCTGTTATCAGCTTCTCAAGTCAAGTCAGTGCTCAAGTTTTGTCGTCAGCTTATATATCGGAAACTCCAGAGGGAGAAAAATCTTGACCCCACAAATTCTTACTCGATTCCTGGGGTTTATGAGGCAGCCATGGTTCCCTCACACCATGTAAGTGAAATATTTGATTCCAAAAATAATATCCGAAACTGTTGTAAGAAAATTAACTCATGTCTTTTTATCCATACATATTTCATGGAAATAAGTTACAAAATATAGGTTACATTAACATGACTTTCTCAACCAAAATTTAATCTTATATTTGCTTCATGTCAATCCAGATTCATATTTGTGTATTCATATTTTATAATCTACATATTACCTTGTATATCATTACTTTGAAATTAGATTCACTTTGTATGGCCAAGAGATTGAAAAAGTGACTTCACTTTTGAGAAAAATAATAACTATTTCAAAATTCAAACCAATAAAAGTTATCTCGGAAATGGTTAACAGAAAAAGAACCATAAGAAAAGAACCACCATAAAGAAAAAAAAACACATATTACGATACTTTTTTGTTCCATTTATACCTTGCCTTTAACTGCAATTGTCATATCGGCGGCTGTTCTCCTTTGAATCATATCGAAGGTGCCCGCCACGGTAGCGTTGAGAATGTCTGTCTCACGTTCAAGAGGTCCCGATTTCGAATATCGGTCAGGGTGATTTACCTGGATAAGGTTTTCTCCGCGGTTTTCCATTATCCTGAAAGACGAATGTCGGGTGGCTATAAGCTCCATGGACCCTGGACTCATTTGAGCATCATTTCACCCATTTCATTCATCGTCCGATATGACTTAACGTTGGAGGACTTAAAATTACAAAACAAAACAAAATTCGAAGGTGTTAAGTCATATTCGTTGGGTTCTAACCATTAGAATACGCACACATTCATACTTCCAGACTCTGGGGAAGATGAGGAATTACCTTGGTCGGAGAAAAATCCCCACCTCCATCGCCAGGAATCGAATCCGGGACCTATAGCACGTCAGGGAGATGCTCTACTGACTGAGCTACGGGTACAGCCGCGGTACTTTTGTTACTTAAAAGTAGGCCTTTTACTGTTAGACATGAATAATCTCTGCAAAGAGTCGAATTACCTCTACCAGAGTCAATATAGTAGGTCAAGTAGGGGAATACAGTTAAAATTTGGGAGATAAAAACACGTTCTCCATTAACGTCTAATTTAATGTAGTGTGAAAGGGTGAAAGGTATTCTATTGTCTCTGACTATCGATTACCTCGTAGATGATTTAGTCCGATGCTCAGTTTTTTCTTTAAGAAACTACGAAATCTACAATGTACTTCCTCACTAATATTTGTAACTCTTTTTAAACTGCACCCTTTATTTAAAACAAATATTCTTTGTCAAATTGAAGATTACTTGTAGCAGAAAACTAAGATTACTAATTCGAGCTTCTCAAATTTCTTCAGCTATAAAACTTTCCTCGCCTGAATCAGTCATTTTGACATACAGTTTGTTATTAGCATTTGTTATTTTTGCATCGCCATAGTTACGATTATTTGCTATTCAAAACCTCCAATATCATCTCACACGTAGTAAAAACATCGCTTCTAAATCTTTATCAAAACGGTTTAATATTTTTTATAATTAATAATTCAAGTCAATCTTTTCTTAGGTAAAGGATAACTTTACTTATGGCATTAGCGAGGTTTGATGTTAATCATACTTTTGAAATTTAAGTACTCCACTTACCTCGCACGTATTTGATTTGCATCCTGTGCTTTGAGATTTACATTTTTTGTATGATAAGATATTTTTATCCTTTACAGTTTATTAGTTTTGTAAAGGTCACTCAAGATTAGGGCTACTCTTAGGGAATTCAAAGGTAAATGTTTCAATCGTCAAGAAAATAACTTAAACAGAATGTAATTTTTCAGAAAATGAAAATTTGTGAAAGCTTTTCTTCCTAAAAGTAGTTTCGTGTGGTGGTATTCTGTTGAAAATCTTTGTGGTGTATCTTTGTAAAGTACTAAAAATATATACCAACTGTAGTTATTCGGCTTTGTTTTCACTTTTGACTTACGCCACTACATATACACATTGACCTTGTTTTGAATTCATGGGGTCTCAAAACATGCATTTCGGATGAAATATCGGTATAATGTGGTAGAGAAATTTAAAACATAAAATCTCTCGTACTCTGAACTAAATGTACCATATTACAATACCGCCTCTAATAGTATTTCTCCGAGGGCGAAAACACGCTCCTACGTCATTTGTTCCTTATTTGGGCAGCTGGAGGAGAAGAAATAAATTGTCGATGACGCAGATCATTTGGATGCACAACCTCACTCGGGTGGGTAGCCAGGCTTACTTGAGAATCGTGTGTTCTTTGATTGCTAGGCAGTCCAATTCCTCCTGGATGTTCTTTCAATAGCAACACGCCCACAGACAATATATCTACATCTCCCCTACATTTATTTTAGTCAAGAAGAAAATTAATTAAAGTACTTTAGGTCAATAGGTAGAGATAGAGTTAAATTAGGACATCTAGCAACTCGACCCGCAGCTGAATCTTTTGTGCGTACACCTTTAGAAGGAATGGAGATATGAAGGACGTATAGACTTCACAAATAGACAACGTAAGTGGCAGATATGCGCGGAGATCTATAGCAGTTACTCGCTTGATCATGCGTTCGACGGCGTGATCAAAATGCTGGAGGGTAGCTCAGAAGCTCTCCTCAGAATGGGAGGCCATAGAGTTCGAACCCGGGACCTGCCGAATGCAAACCTCACACGTTACTGCCTCAGTAGGAAGCGAGCGGAATCTTTCAGATCGGCGAGCCACAGTAAAACACATTTAATCCGAGATTAGCCTTAAAAGGAAAGTATCATGTGCTCACACCTCCTCGCTCCAGAGTTTGATCTCTATGTGGTATCCGTGTGCCCAAACTGGAATGCGGAGTATAGCTGAAAGTACCCGAAAATGAGTCCAGAATAGGTAGGAAAATATAGGCATAACACAGCATTATACGGGAGGGATTGTCTGCCCCTGACGGGTAGCTGTGTACGTCCCCCTAACCGCACAGAGCTGATGAGGGATGTCCAGCATGCAGCATTTTCCCCGCTTTAGATTTTAGCTTTATTGTTCTACTCCGCAGCAGATTTTTGGTGCACGTGGTTTATATATAGCAGGAATTATACCATCTAATTTTCAGGTGCGTAGTGGTGTGAGTACAGCGATAGTCCACTTGTTAGAACTCTAGGTTAGGTTAGGTTAGGTTAGGTTAGGTTAGGTTAGTTAAGTTTATCTTAATGGAGATAAACTATCCTGCGCTATGACCTTAGCAGATCCACTGCGCATCTCCAATGTTCTATTACCACCATTGAAGTCCACATTGACTTGACTTCATGTTTCGACAGTCCTTGTGTTATTATACAAGGTGTCGAGTACTATGTTACTTATTGATAACGAATGCGAGATACGTTAGCCCATAGCTCTCATGATGTGACGTCACGGATCATCGTGTCAGGCCTGTGTTATCCCGGGCTATTTTTAATAACTTCTTGTTTATGCCTTTTATTCCGCTGTGACACACTAACTACTTGTGGATTAAAAGCGCTTGAAGTACCATTAATATAACTCGACAGAGCGTTGAGGCGTATCGATCTTCAGGTGACCAGCGCTGTGATCGCCTCTTATCAGGTCTTATCTGGTCAATTAGAAGAGTAAGTAGTTGATGTACAGTAAGTTACGAAACACAAATAGAGCGATTGGAAGCTGCGTGTGTCTATATGACTTCTTGCGGCTGCCGATGTATGATACGATGCTGTCCAGAAGACATGATTAATCTGAACAGACTATACATACATTGGACTCACCGAGTATGTGCGATAAGCTCAGGTAAACATCTCTGTTGGTAATGTTTCCCGATATGCCTTCTCGCTTTGCCATGTAGTGTACCTTTGGTGTTCAACAAATGTTCTACTAATAAAGTGTACATAACATTTTGAGTGCATAATCCCAAGCATATTTTATACATAAGTTATCCATCTCTGTCAATCTCCTTTTTGATGGAGTACTTATTAACAATCGTCCACCAGCTTTGCTGGTCAACGGAAATCAAACCTGGGACGTACCTCAAGGTTACCTCGAAGCTAACTCGCTTGATAAGATACAGTAAACGTGAAGTAGTCCAAAGTACGAGGGCTGTTCAATAAAGAATGATCACAATTTTTCTGAAAACGTACCTCTACTCATCCTCAATTTTGATGGTCCTTCTCAAAATAGTCTCCCCTGAATGTGATGCACTTGTCCCAGCATTTCTGCCACTCTTCAAATACCTGCTGGAAACCATTTTTGAGAGATCCTTCAATATCGCCTCCGCAGCCTTCACAATTGTTTCTGATGATGGATAATGCCTTTCACGAAGGCGTTTCTTCAAGTTAGGGAATATAAAAAAGTCACATGGGGCTAAATCCGGGCTATAGGAAGAATGAGGGATGCATTTCACCTAGATTTTTTGCAAGATATTCAGCAACACTGGCAATATGCAGCCGCGCATTATCGTGGTGCAGCATCCAGCCTCCTTCACGGAAATGTGGTCTTTTGAGCCTGATATGGACTTGCAATGTTTTCAGGATATCCCTGTAATATTGTCCAGTTACTGATGTGCGTGCAGGTACAACATGCTGATAAACCATTCCATGAATGTCAAAGAATGAGATGACCATAACTTTCCTAGCAGAAGCAACCACTTTTGCTTTTTGGGGGTTGGATGAAGGAGATTTCCATACTGAGCTTTGCTGTTGCGTCTCAGGATCAAAATGATGTAGCCAAGTTTCATCAGCAGTGATTACGTTTGAAAGAAACTCCGGATCTTCCCCTAACATCAACTTTAACTGCATGTTACCTCCATTGCAGCGGTAGGCGATACTGAACATGTCTGAACTTGCCTGGTTCTCACGGTGGGAACCAGGTGTCCAACAATGAAACTACTACGGTGTGTTTGTTTCACATTAAGCTAACAGAAGTTTGAATTTTAGTGCGAAAAATTATGACCGTAAAAAGATTTTGATCATTCTTTATTGAACCCTCGTACTTGCTGTTTAAAAGAAAGGAAACTTATGACGTGTTATGCGGTTTGGAGCTAGACTTTAACATGACGTGGCGATGGTAAACCCGAGAAAGCAAATAAAGCACGATGAAGCGTTGGAGTGTTTAAAAGCGTACATTATAGTCGGCTGTTCTGCGGTCTTGATGCAAACCGCAACAGGCAACCTCTACAGGCCACTAAAGACGTACATACCTGGAGCAAGAAACAGAAGTCGCACTTAACGCAATACTTAAGGAACAGAACCCATATGTTGGTGCATAAATTGTGTAACTTTTTACTGTCAAGTCGTTTTCCTTAGTTCCCTGCTTTAAATGAATACATAAAAATTTCTGGTTTGGTTTTCTTTTGGTAGTTTTAATGCAGGTTCTTACTGTTTTTGGCACCACAGGTGGTGGACACTAGATAGCGCATGAAATTACTGAGAAAGAAAATCAGAGAAAGAAATGTTACAGGCTTACGTTTAACTTCCCCAATTTTGTTAAGATTTGAACTGCTGATCTCCAGATTATCTAAACATCCCTTCAATACCGGAAGTATAGAATTCTTACATTCCTACCATATCATCACAGAAACATGTCTGTATTTCTTTACGTAATTTCTCTACTCATAACCGCCTTTTGCTACCTACATCCATTTCTTTCGTAAGCTATCAAAGCAAGAATAGGAAAAGTCAGTCTATTTTAGGGTTCTTTGTAGCAGTTATTTCCTTTTACTGCTTTTATTCATAATGGTATATTCACTTCAATAAATTGAATTAATATATGCTGATTCTTTACGTTCCACCCTCAAAGAGAACTAATTTCAATCATTTGCCCTTCTCTAATTCCTTTTGCACAGCACTGCAGCAAAAATATTCGATAATTGGTAGCAATGAAAGTATATCAGTGTCAGCTTAGTTCTATGACGTCAGAGAACATCTCTCTTGCTCTTTTCGCCACACGCAGGAATAAACTCACTGACTGCAGGTAAGAAAATGGATCCTGAAGTTATCGAAAGGACCAATGAAGCAAAGGGAATACCTGTTGCACTTCTGTCCTGCGTGACTGTAAAATTTGACACTGTTTTACTTAACTTAGCATGTCTCAGCCCTCCCTAGTGCTCTGTCATACTGGCTTTGAGGCCTTAAGAATAATGCAGCTGGCTGATCCAACACTACATTCAACATCCTCATCGATATTATGAGCAGCGCTAGTAATGTAGCCTTGGAACAGATTTACAACTAAGTACCAAGAAAATGTTGGTCTTGTGGTGGCGAGATACAGTCTTGATCTAGAGACAGCACCAGCAACCAATCAGAGTCCTGCTGTGTTGTCACATTACCCTCACCGTAAGTGGGGTGTGACCAGGGCCAAGTTAATCTATCTCTAATAAATACTAAGACAAAAATTAAAATTTTGCAAACAGTGATCCATAAGAAAGATACAGTTTTGTGTCTAACACTAAAACCCCCATATTTTTAGCTCAAATAAATGAAGCACCAATATACTATAAAAATGCATCGCGGCGTAGTAAGTATTGTAATGAACATCATTATTGGTTGGTATGTATGCATGCAGGTATATTTATAATTAAATGTAAACGTTTGACATGACGTGAAAGATTTACCTGAAATAAGTCAAGATGTTTGTTAAATTCGAGAGAGAGCAAACAGTACAGTTTCCGCTGGTCTGTAGAATGCTGCATCTGCAGAACGTAAGTCGTCACATTATATGTTTATGAATGGTTCATAATCTCTATTTACTCTACAGAGTGCAAATCAGTAGTATTCAGCTGCTCTTTCGTTTAAAAAACCAGGGAAAAGTGGATCAGCTGCATCAAATTGCAACTGAAATGAGACACGAGGTAATCCACCTTGCCCCTTTCCACTGCCAGTACAATCCAGTTGAGTTAATGTGGGCTCAAATTATGTTGTATAGAGAAATAATTCTTTTAAATTGACTGATGTTGAACCACTTCACGAAGAAATTGACAAAGTAACAAGAAAAACTACTGATACATACAGATAAACAAGACAGTGCCTTTTGGAAAGAAATAGTACATGACGAGATCTGGAGCCTATTATTCATAAATTTGTAACACCCGGACGATGAAGACCGTAACAATTACGAATTGTCAATTCATGAAAGAGACATTCAAAGCTATGGGCCCCTGGCAGTTCAGCTGGTGTAGATAAATGGCTGATTCATAAAATATAATTGTATCATTTTTAAATATGCGCAAAATATGCGAAAATCCATGTTGCAATTGTGATTTCAACAAGTGCATTGTTATAAAAGTCTAACGCCAAGGAGATTCGCATGGTCTAGGATAGTGTGCGAGGGAGGGAAATATGAAGAGAGTGAAGGTAGCAAGGTGGCAACGCTGAACGTGCTAACCCATCCAATTCCAACAGTCCAGGAGTCTTCCTATTTGAAAAAACCATAATAAATCTAGCTAGAAGGAATAAAACATAGGAATTGTAAAACATGGTCTATGACAGCTGAGTAGTATAGATCTTGTTCACCCTTGAAAGGCAACAAATAAGGAATATGTCCACATTTTTTAATTTCAACCGTATTATGTATTCTTTATTTTTTTCTCATGCGCGCACGAGAGAGAGAGAGAGGTCTCAAGTTCGAATCTCGGTCAGGGTGAGTTACCTGGATAAGGTTTTTTTCCAGGGTTTTCCCTTATCCTGAAAGACGAATGTCGGGTACTCTAAGCTCTATGGACCCTGGACATATTTGAGCATCATTTCACCCATTCCATTCATCGTCCGATATGGCTTAAACGTTGGAAGACATAAAATACAAAACACACACACACACAAACACACACAAAATCCGTTCGTGGAGCTGACACGCTGAGTGCAGCCTGAAGGTTATTGCTGGGCGCCCACCAAAAAATGAATTTAACTGCAGAAAGGATTTTCTTAGGATTTTATAGGATGGGTTATGTGTATTGTGCAGAAAGCGATCTATGAGGTAACTATTTCACTCCTCTGAGAGGATGACAGGATGCTAAATCTATTGCACCCTGGTGGGCGTGATTTAATCAAATTTAATTTCAGTTGGTTGAGAGAGTAATTTGAAGACCAATCAGCTCTTGGTTAGATCATTTTAGGAGCTCAGCCTGTGGATTAGTTCTGTGGCTTTCTCGGATGCCCGCATGCCGAAATTGACCTCTACTGGGATCGTAATCTCCAAGAGGCCTAACCAGAGCGCTTCTGTGTTATGGTAATTTGCCGTAAAATTTGTTGCCCGGTAGCTAATTTCATCCTCCACATACGGGGCTTACTGAAGCAACCTCACGAGGAAGGAGCACCCAAGACGTTTTCTAAACACGCTTTCTGGGATAGGTTCAAGCACCTGGATGGTGATAGGGAACGTAACAAGGGCGCCTTAAAAGTGAAGCATTTGTGTTCCCCGGGTTCTAAAATGAATTATGTCTCTCAACAGAATATACCACCACAAGCAGCCTCTGCAATGTTAAGCAATTATGACCCTTGACTCCGGCTTTTAACACATTTGTGCTCCCTAGGGACTATAATTGAAACTAACTGATCCGCTTCGCCCTCAGTTACGTGAACAAGGCCGAATATTTATGTAACCAAAATGGAGTGCTCTGTACGAAGGGCAACAAGCTATGCTGGCGAAATCATGATAAAGTGCAGTAAAGATAAAGGAACCAGTAAATATATTATGATACCAAGCGAGATCATTCCGTGATACAGCATCAGACACGACAGACAACAGAGGGCTGCCTGGTCGACCGGTCGTTCGTTCCTCTCTAGGAATTTTCAGCTGCGAGATGGATCTTCGAGGCAGGAAACAACGGACTTCTACGCGTCTCTTACCTATTTGCCTACGGCCTGTAGCTTTCTATGACTTCTTCATATTAACCTGAAGCAAATTTTTATGGGTACTGATGGTGTTTGAAGATGCTATGATGCACCACATTGTGGCACCATCTTGAAGCAGGATTATTTGAGATAAAGCTGGATACAGATTAATTTCTCACCTTTTGTGACGACCTTGAAATCTAGAAGTTTCTCCTGCAACTTTGGATAACTAGGCGCATTTGTAATTCTTAAGCGATGAGTTCTTTTTCTTTCCCAGGATCGCAGTAACGGGGCTGATAAAGATAGTAATACTGTTTTTGAAGAATGAATACTTTTCTTGTTTAAAGATGGAAATTTAATTCCTCATAAACATTTTTAAATTCTTTGATAAAATTCCAAATATTATTAATGTAGTATTTTTTACAAACAGCGGTTGATGCCACGATGAACTATTTCTTTTCTTCGCACACGTTACTTATACATCTTTGAGCACACACAAAATTGTTTCTGCACACACTCGGATAGACAAATATACGTCTTAACCCTAAAACTTCTATAAACAGAAGAACAAAATCTTTTAAAACATTTAACTTATGCTACGTTGCCATGGTTACACCATTACCTACTTTACATTATTTATTTTATTACGAATACTAATCTCTTTGATTATTCCTAACAAAACACGAAATATCTAAAATAACTGCTACAACCCCTTTCTCCAAAGGGATGGTAACCACTATATATTTAAATATACCTATGAGATGTTTCTCTTCATTGTATAACCCTAACTCTAAATGTATTACAATGATCAAATGTTTTATTTTTAATGAATGTAAATTCTGCATCGTACTTAATTATTCATATGTGGTCTATTGGTTTGCTTATTTCTTCAGTCGTTTAAATGGAATTTATACCATCCTCTTATTAAGATTCCCTTCATTTAATATGCATATACGAACATATTTGAATATAACTTCAATTACTTTTGCTCTATAACTTATAGGTACACACTATCCAACCATAAGAAAAAAATAGCAGATGATTAAAATAAAATTCCAAGTCCCTTTTTCCTAAACTCTTACTTCCTGCTCTTTTATCAAAACCTATAAAAGTTAAAGGTTCAAACATTCCACGCATATATAAAGTAATTGTTCAAACAGAATAAAATGTAATTTCATTTTCAGCGAGACCTTCAAAACGTTTCCTACAATTTTAGGACAGTTCTTTAATTCTGAAATAAATGAAATTAAATGCTTTGGAGTTCTATTAGCTAATCTATCATTATAGCATACGGTGTAATAAAAGTAATAACATAATTTTGACATTTCTCATTCTCAATTTGTTCCACTTACACTTTTCGCTATAAACAAAGCTTTGCATATCTTCATATAAATAGGATAAAAATTGGAAATCAATTGTTCTTTCACACTGGCCGTGTGTAGGCTAAAGTATGGAAAGATAGAGTCAGACTGAAAAATTCAATGCCATAGCCGGGATTTGAACCACGGATCTTCTGATTTCCGTCCAGCCGCTCTAACCATTGAGCTACTATGGCCAACGTGCCGACATGACATTAAATTCTCCAACTGAGTCGTATTTTCTCCGATAAAGCGCTTAGGAGTTCTCATAAACACATGAGACAACTACCTTAATGGCGACTTACAACATGTAAGTACTTTAAGGCCCGGGCTTTATAGTTAACTATTAGGTCAATCATATACATATATATATAATTCATATCTCCAAAACGAATTTAAAGTTGCTGTGAATATTATAAATTAACCTTTCGATTGCTATAGTAACATTTGAAATGAATTGAGCCTAGGCTGAGTTTTAACAATTCTCACACTGAAGGTCAGCCGTAAGATGCAGAAAAAATTGTATTCCCTATTTTAGTTTGAGGAAACCACCTCAAAAAATATTAAACATGAGCAGTAAAATTTGAATGTTTTCTAGGAAATCTTTGTCCTGAACTGTATTTTGTTGAGCGTTTTTAATAGGGAGAACAAAAAAGTACGTTATGATAAAATGATGGCATTTCTGTTTTACAAAAACTGAATATTTGTTTATTCTCAGACAGATTAAAGTTATCGAAAATAGGTATTTATTATTCACAGTATAACATTCTTTATGCAATTTAAAGAACAAATGGTGATCACAAAAAAATTGGAGAGAAGTGTACCAGAAGTATACGTTGCAACGTTTTGACTCAAGATGCAAGATGTCATTTAAACAGAGTTTATACAAGTATAAGTTATTACTTCCACAATAACAATTCCTAGAATTCCATGAAGTATAGTCACCCTAAATTGGTTACCGTTTACTCAATATTTATACTATAACAAGAATTTAAATTAGTTCTAATGACATCGCAGTGTCCTTAAGTGCGGGTTTTAAGCGTTAAGAGCATTTTCTCAATTCACTAGACTTAAAAGTACTCTTAAACCTTCGTTATGAAACTTCTGCTTCACCGATCGGCTCCGACAAAGAGCTAATCAATAATGTCCCTTCTTTAGCACTAATTATTTCTCTTCCGAATACGTTTTTCGCTCCATTGGCTCAATATTATTGAGGATTTCACAATGCAGGCCTTCTGCCAGCCTCTAAAAGAGTCACACAGTAGCTGCATGCATTAAGGCAACATTTGCACAAGGTTATCCCTAGGGCAACACATTTAGAGAATAAAACAAATCGATCTGGCCTGCATTGATCAACATTTCCCTATGTCTCGACCCGGAAAAGGTTATCATCAGAGCAAAGACCAGGATGCCTTCTGCGATTGCCACGAACAAAGATTCTCTCTAAGGACATAAACAAGCCTGCAAAAACACATCATCTTGATTTAAGCTGACGTTAAACAGATCGCGTTTAAATTCACAAGTCTCTTTCATGATGCAAAATATGACAGGAAACGGTCTGCTTTTTATGTCTTCTTTATGAATGGAAAGAAACTTGCAGATATCCGACGACAAGAATTCAGTATGAGTTTGTGGATGGTAATTTTTCGCAAATGCAATTTAGCGGGAAATGCCTGAGGCTTGTGCTCTTCAATTTTAATTTTTAAACCAGTTTTAAGTGTGTTAAGAAAGAGATAAAATGCAAAGTTCACTAAAATTTCTAAACATTAAAATGCGATACAAATTCGAAATGTATCAGATTATATGAACAGTTTTTTCTTTCAATTTAAAGTGTAAACATATTCATGCAGTATCTAAAATGATAGTACAAACTACGCAAGATAATGAAGTAAAACTTTCTCTGTTGACAAACATTCTACCTGTAGTGTATCTCCTGTAATGACAGAACAGCAACGACCGAACAAAATACTTGGGCCCATTCTAAGATTTCATTCAAGACTGCCCCTGATTCATGAACTTGCATGATTCGAGTTAATGTAATATATTGTCCCTTTATTGTTCTGGTTTAGTATCAAAATTTATATTTTTTCTGGAAATTAATGACTTTCGCATTAGCGGTGTATACGGTAGGGTTTGAAAAGGTACAAATGAGGCTGAAAAATTCAATGCTGTAACCGGAATATGAACCACAGATACCTCCCTGTTTGCTCTAACCATAACCGGAAGGAGACCGGGAGATCTGTAGTTCAAATCCCGGCTATGGCATTGGATTTTTCAATCCGACCTTTATACTTTTTGTTTTTCTTTAGCCTGTATCGGATAACATTTTTCTTTGAGCTGTTTTAACCTAACGTAGCTTCAAGAAAATGTAAATTACTTAATGCAGTTTTACTAGACCTTCATTCCTTACTACTGTGATTTTGATTTTACATTTATATCAAAAGATATTACCTTTTTAATATGTATATAGAGAATGCTTTCTAAAACTGATACGAAAATGCCAAACTGAAATATAAATACTAAAAATGCTAAATGTCTGATTTCAAAATGTTAAATTCACCACCTATAATGATAGTAAAAACATTTTTAAACTATACTTTTCAGTATTAGAATTGTTTCCAAATATTGATTTTCCTACAAGTAGTTTGCGAAATCTGAGCAGAGTTGCACTGACCACCGCAATAAAAAATAACGCAAAACATTAAATATTCATTTTATTGCTTTCATTTACTACGAAAGGGAGATTTTCCATCCAAAAATTCGATATCAAAATTTCAAGGGAAATATGTTTTGGAGTTCTCTGAACGTAAAAGAAGCAGTTGTAGAAAAATAGCCGTACTATGTACAAAGAGAACAGAACTGAAAAGCCATCACATAACTAACCATTCTTAAAAGATTTAATTATCCCTTGAGACTGCTGAGTTCCAATATGCTGCTTATATCTTCAAGGAAATATGCACCTTTGCAGATGTGTATCTCGATTTACATGAAGAATATGCTTTAAAGAAGAGAACAGTCTGAAGAATGGGAAGAAAAAGCCGTGTGAATCCAATATTAGATTTGCTTGTCTGGAATTATATCATAAAATATTAAGTGGAGGTCTTACAGCTATGGATCAATATAATGGCAGAGTGTTTGAATTATTTGGAAATAAGATTCGGCAGTAGCTACGTTTACTGTCCTGATTTATTTTACGCAACTTTCTATAGATTATAGAATCTTAAAAATGCGTAAATATCCATGAAGATGAAACAAAAAACGAATTCAGTTAGGTATGTGGAATGCATACTATTTCCACACATATTTCAGCTGGATAATTCATTATCTAATATTCTGGGCGCTCTAAAAATACAGATTAAATAAACTTTATTTGATCAGTATAACTACAACCGTGTGCAAATTATTAGACGTATTCTTTTTTATTTTCTTCAGTTCAACATTCAAAATAATAGTTATTTACCGCCGTAACCTATTTCAATTGGTCGTAATTCTTTTCCTTGCTATAATATGAAGCATATTCAATGAAATTTCTCTCTTAATAGCTGGGGGATTTTTCTTTTACTTTCGTGTCTGTTTATCCTACTGTTTGGTGATATTGCCTTCATTTGGTGAATGTAGTAACTGAAGATTGTTAATATTTGCCTTTATTGTGTTTTATGGCTAATATATCCTCAGTATTTATTATTAATTGATCTCAAGCTAGGTAACATCGTGTATCTTATCCTTAGCATTCACATTGATTCAAAATTTAGGTTATGGCTAAAACTTCTGACTTATCCCCAAGGAAAGTAGCTGCAACAGAGATTCTTTTGAAGCAAACTCTTTATTCACAACGTGAAATAGCTAAGAAATTGTGTATTTCACAAAAATCTGTTAGTCGCATTAATCAAGCTTTAACATTCGGCGAGACGTTGACCTCACAAAGGGATGGAAAATGCGGGAGGAAAAGAAAGCTATCACCAAGGATGCAAAGAAAACTCGTGCAGGTGGCAAAACAAAATAGAAGAGCAACCAGCATTGACCTCAGTAATCAACTAAAGCAATACGGTACAGAAATATCAGCCTCAGTAGTTCGCAGAAGATTATGTGAAGCAGGTTTACCAGCACCCAGGCCTCGTAAGAAGGCTAAACTGACACCTGAAATGGCAAAAAAAAAAAAAAAAAAGCGTTTAGAATGGGTCAAAGAGATGCCGAAACATCCAGTGGAACTTTGGAGAAAGGTAAATAGTATGAAAATTGTATATAGCATAAAATTAAAATATGTAGATGTAAACTTTATGGAAATGAAATAAACAGCCTAAACTTTCTCTCATTGCTGGTTTCGTTATACTATCTTTGAGCAATTTTAAAGAGGTGTTTATTGTTTCAGGTAATTTTCTCAGATTCCTGATAAGCATTTGGCACAGAGATGAAGAAATAAAGGAAAAGTGCTCCACCCTTGTAGAGAGCATGCCTAAACGCATCAAAATGGCAATAAAGGCTAAAGGAATGCATACAAAATACTAAGAGTTGAAAAAAATTTGTAATATTATTTCTGTTAAATAAATAGGGAATAAACGGTATATGTTAAAATTTCACCATTGAGTCTAATAATTTGTACACGTCTGTACTATTATTTTTAATTTTTGTACCTAATTGTACATTTAGGTAAACAAATCTCATCTGTATCACTGTTTCCCTTAAAAGTTGCCGCGAAATATTGGTGAAAACTGAACTATCCTGCACTAGATACTCCATGAGCCACAGTTAACAGTGAATAAAGACCACAGTACACAGAGATCTCTGAAAACGTGTATTTCCCATAGTTATCTCTCTATTCCGCGACTCGACTGCAATTTGCTACTTCCCCTCTGAGCCTTGAGTCACGTAAACCAAGCTGTAATTACCATGTAGTGGGCAACGTATATCTGCAGAAATATATCATGTGCAGTAAAGAACTACTATCCCTAACTGGACTACAAAGAAAAACCTGTCAATTAAATGCCCTTAACGACATATCTTGAGCTTCACTTATTTTAGCTTTACGTAACACAATGCAGTTTCCAAATACCAATTGTATTGTGCTATAACAATAAAAGCACTCGTAAAACTCCCAGAATTTACCTAAACAATAGATGTGCAATCTCTAAAATGAAGATAAGCACGAATAATGTTTTCTCGGTATACTACGCCACAATGATCAAAAGAGGATATTCAATAATTTGTTATACAAAAACCAAAAGTTTAGATGGCAATAACATGCGAAGTTTGGAATTTTTGTACTGCTTAAACAATTTGATTTTATTAACTATTTGTGATATACATATTGTATATCAAGTCAAATTTTTAGATCCTACAAAGAAGAAAAATGTAGCAACACATATTGCACTTTGTAGATAGAAGAATTTTCCGGGCTCAGGATCTGTGATCTGCTGTGTTGTGACTGAAACTTCACCCAGAAGACTCAGACCACGCACCACTGAAGATGTCCACCGCAGACGTGAACGAAACGTCTGAATCTTCCAATTCCAGCAGAGTACAGCTCCTGCACCCGGAAAATTCTTCTATCTAAAAATTAGACTCCGGCCGTGTAAGCTTACGACTATTCATGACATATTGTACCTTTTAATGATCACCATAATCTCTACTTAATATACAGTTCTCAAGATCCTGGAATCTCATGTCAATTTTAAACTCCGAACTTAAGTCTTATAAACGTATATCTTCAAATGAAATATTAATTATTTTAAAAAGTATAATTATCTCTTCCACCCTATCAATCATTAAATAATTATTGTTAATATGTTGGTTTCTAATTCTTTTTTATTTACGTCCTCCAACGTTAAGTCATATCGGACGATAAACGAAATGGGTAAAATGATACTCAAATGAAACCAGGGTCCATAGAGCTTACAGTTAAGACATTCCTCTTTCAGGTTAAGGGAAAGCCCCGGGTAAAAACCGTACCTGGTAACTCACCCCCACCAAGATTGGAACTCGGGACCTCTTGAACGTGAGGCAGACACACTACCATCTACGCTACCAAGATGGACTTTGTTAAATTTATTATATATCTTAAAACAAAAAATAATGCACTAGAATTTTTTGAATAGCCAAAGATTATGAGAGAAAGCAATTGAGAAAAAATTAGTTTATTTCAATATAGTACTTTACCTTAAGGTATAGGGCCAAATAAATGAATATATGACTTTTAAATTGTAGATATAAAAGGCAATTATATAATTATTAGGTACAATAAAATTCAAAATAAAAGTATAAAATATTTCTCATGCTTTAGCAAATTTGACAAAAAAATTCGCAGGTTCCTAGACTACAGTGAGTGAGTGAGTGAGTGAGTGAGTGAGTGAGTGAGTGAGTGAGTGAGTGAGTGAGTGAGTGAGTGAGTGAGTGAGTGAGTGAGTGAGTGAGTGAGTGAGTGAGTGAGTGAGTGAGTGAGTGAGTGAGTGAGTGAGTGAGTGATATTTTAGGGCCGTTGACAGCGAGGTCATTTGGGCCTCCTAGGCTAGATAAAGCGCTGGAATATCCATAATTATTCCAAAATTAAAACCATAAAATTGTAATTTATAATTTATTGATTGGAAGATTTTAGTCATAAGCATGAAACATTCCTTACATGCAGGCCAATCAACTTTGTTGAGCTTAAGGACTAAAATGTACTGAGGAAACTTACTGTGGAATTTTATAAGGCTCTTCCGGTGTAATTTTATTTCATTAGTTTAACTCACCCTCCTGCTTCCGGGGTCTTGATTTATGAATTTTAAAGTAAACCATAAACATATATGCAATACAAATACAATTAAGTCTACTTTTAATCTGAATATAATATCCTTTCCAGCATTAATTTCAACAGGCTTCCGTTATACCATATTAAAGCCTCTCTTCACCTCAAGTGGCAATATAATAAACTAACCTGTAATACAGAAACAAAATAATGAAAAGAAAGTAATAGGTATACAGTTACCCACTGCTTGTTTCGCCTTTATTCAAGGACTTCCTTGCCATATGAAACCCAGTGGCTTATCGTATTCTGCACGACACATATATATCCGCTTGTTTCTTGTTTCAAAGTTCCCGTTGTCGAAATAACGGCCATAAAACCGATGTTCAATCTTGAGCCTAATACAAGATTCCAGGACACGAGCGAAGAGTTAAACCTCAATTTGTATTCACGACACGCAAGTGGGACTCGAACCCACCTTTAAACAAACGGAGAGTGGAAGGGGCCAGTAGCTTTCTACATGCTCTAATATGGGCTCCCCAAATCGTTTTGTCCAATTCACGAGCAGAAAATATTAACACTTGAGGCGATAATATTGCATCACTACGAGCTTGGGATAAGATGTTATTTTTTAGAAATGTCTAATACATGTTCTATCCTTTATCACTTACACTGGGCAACAATGAAAATTGTTCGGGCTTAAAAATAGAGAATCTACATGTATTCCCATCTGCTGAATTAAAAAATCACCATAAAAATGATAGATTAGCTCTAGTATTGAAGATAAAGTGACATTTAATTTTTTAGAGTGAAGATTTTAAATTTGGGGGAATTTTTTGGGAGTTCACACATTTGTCAAATAACATCAGAGAGAAATTTTGGAAATTAAGTGATGCAAAAGTTAAGGAAGGCATTTTTGTGGGACCACAAATAAGAGAACTTGTAAAGAATCCTGCATTTGACCAAGTTTTGGAGGGGAAAGAAAAGGAAGCTTGGGAAGCCTTCGAGGGTGTTGTTCATGGATTTTTAGGCAACAAAACAGACAACTACAAGCATTTGGCGACAGTGCTCCTGCAAAAATACCGTAACCTTGGATGCAACATGTCCCTTAAGATCCATTTTCTCCACTCACACTTAGACTTTTTCCCTCCTAGTTGTGGAGCTGTTAGTGATGAACATGGGGAGAGATTCCATCAGGACATTTCTGTTATGGAACAAAGATATCAGGGCCGTTGGAATGAAGTAATGCTTGCAGATTACTGTTGGTCTTTGTATAGGGATTCTGCGGAACTCCATCACAAGAGGCAAGCTAAAGGACCATGAAGTCAATAGGTCACCACATGATTCTCTTCAGGTAAGACTATCTGCGAAGTATTTTCCCAGCAATTTAGAACTCTTAGCAAGTAATTACCATATATAAAATATAAGTAGCTGGCAAGCTTAATTTGTATGATTACTCACTCAGACTATGCAGGTGTTCACCATTTCTTTCAAAAGCGCTTTTCGGTCTTTGCTTCAGACCATCTTCAGTGGATGCTGCTCCAACTAGTAGTGATGCTGAGTAGTTGGAGCAGCATCCACTGAAAATGGTCTGAAGCAAAGACCGAAAAGCACTTTTGGAAGAAATGGTGAACACCTGCCTAGTCTGAGTTGAGTAATCTTATAAATTAAGCATGCCAGCTACTCATTTTATATAAAACATATCTCACTTTTAACAACTTGAAAAGTCTTCTTTAAAGTAATTACCAGTTTAAAAAAATCAAATGCACTTTAATTGTTGTTAGCATCTATGTAATTAAAATGTATCCTTTTCTCTCAATCCGTTAATATGTAATACTTCTACCTTCTGCATATCATAGAAACTAGAGCTAATAAAAGTTTTTCATTGTCATATTTGTTTTTCTCAAATAGAAGGAATTTCCTCATGAAGTGCTCGAAACATTCAAAAATTATTTTTTGTTGCCCAGTGTTATTAGCGAGTATACAAATTATTCTTACTAAAGTGTGTTTTTCTACGTACTTCATTTTAATCGAGAGAAACTTTAGCAGAAATGTCACATTTCGTTATAGAACATTCACAAAGTGAACAGTGACAGTCAAAGCTGAAGAACTGGAGACTACACACTCGCCTGAAAATGTCGCTCTTTCCATGACATCGCGAGAAACAACTGAAAATCGACAGAATCTTAAAGGATTGGTTGCAGAACAATTCGAATATTTAATCACGGAAATGGCAATGACAAAAAATGTTTGAAATATAAAATAAATTGCGTTTTGAAAATATATACCGAAATAAGTTTTGTGTTTACGTTTTGTGTTATTAGTGTTTATAGTTAAGCAAGAATGTATAAATTTATTTCTGAAGAAAGAGCACTTAAGTTATCCTTCCCCCCCAAAATGTAAGATATAAATTTTATTTGTCAGAAATATATTTAATATGAACTGTATTAACCAAAATAATTAAGAAATATTTGTGTCAGAAAATCTTCCAAGTAATTCTGGAACTATTAAGGACATCTATACGTCTTTGTGACCTGACTGCTGCAGCCTCTAGCCTCCTGTAGCTCCTTCACTTCTTTTGCTCCTGGAGAAGGAAGTCTTTGCAAATACTCCAAAACTTAGAAACCCGTTTAGAATAGAAAAGAACGGACTGGAGAGGAAATGATGAAAATAAAATTGTGGTAGACGAAGTACCTCTCTGCATTCGCCTACCTACCAGGGGAAATCCACGAGAAATACAAAGTCATGAGTGAGAAGTCCAAGAGAATCGAACTCGAGAGCTCCCGAAAGTCTTCCGCGAAGCCTTCTTGCTCAATACATCAGTATTTAACTGCAGTTTTAAAAATGAATCCCGTTAATAAAAAAAGCTCTAGCTGATACCAAAAACACAGCTAACTCACGCTTGGCGGTACTTCCTTTCTAATGTTTGAACTACCAGAAACTTCCAACGAAAAGAAAACAAATCGGAAACTAAAAGGTTGTGTTCCAATTCCTGTTGCTTCAGGTCCGATATTGATTTGGTTTCCTGAGTGGAATGAGGGCAATGCACCATTATCTTCAAGAGGAATCACACGTTCAAGTCAGTGGCTTCTTCTGAGGGAAGTAGAACTTACACAGTCTAACTGACAAATACTTTATGGAGCACCATTTATCAACAATCGAAAGGAAAGGAAACATCTAGTTTACAATCCTTTGTTTTTCGCTCTCTTTCTCTTTGACTTTAATTGAAGATACTTGTCGAAGATTCACAGTAAAATAACTGCGAAAGTGACAACTTTAGCAATGGAAGGGTGATTTAGATCACTTTGCACCACAAAGTTATCTGAAGTTATGAAATATATGGAAGTGTTTGCCACTAGAAGTTTAAATATGTAATGTTTAGGGAACTTGCTGTCAGCTATCCTGTCTCTTCAGGTCCGACCTATCTTAGTATTCTCACCTCGTCTTTCCCTCCCGAAGGTGTGACAGACGCGTAGCTACAAAACAATTCATAGGCACACAGACGTCCAATATCTCCATCGAACCTTGTCATAAAGCAATTGCTATAAAACTGTCATAACTCATACCTATTTAACCCCATTTTCCTTAAGGTTTCTTAGAAAACGTTGAAAAATAATTTAAGTACCCAAAAAAAAACTTAACTTACACATTAATCACTTCATACGTAAGTAAGTAGTCGATATTTGTTCTGGTTCATAAGAGAAGACAAAATTCCAGTTATACATGGATCCAGAGTGATCAACAGGTCGACAATACATTGTTATACTTTAATAAGCTTTATTCTTGATTTAACTTGAATGAACATTTAACATATAAATATAATCAACCTTATGAGAATTATATCAGATACTGTAATGGCCATAAATACGAGGGCTGTTCATAAAGACTGATCACGATTTTGACAACGTACCTTTACTCATCCTCATAATTTTCATGGTTCTTCTCAAAATAGTCTCCCCTGAATGCGATGCACTTGTCCCAGCGTTTCTACCACTCTTCAAAGTCATGCTGGAAGCCATTTTTGAGAGATCCTTCAAACTCGCCACCGCAGCCTTCACCACTGCTTCTGACGATGGATAATGCTTCCCACGAAGGCGTATCCTCAAGTTAGGGAATAGAAACAAGTCACATAGTGCTAAATCCGGACTATAGGGAGAGTGAGGGATGCACTTCACGTTGACTTTTTGCAAGATATTCAGCAACAACATGGGCAATATGCGGCCGCGTAGTTTCGTGGTGCAGCATCCAGCCTGCTTCACAGAAATGTGATCTTTTGTGCCCGATATGGACTTGTAATGTTTTCAGGACATCACTGTTGTACTGCCAGTTACTAATGAGTGTGCAGGTACAACATGCTGATAAACCATTCCATGAATATCAAAGGATGAGATAACCATAACTTTCCCAGCAGAAGCAACCACTTTTGCTGTTTTGGGAGTTGGTGATGGAAGAGATTTCCACACTGAGCTTTGCTGTTTGCTCTCAGGATTAAAATGAGGTACCTAAGTTTAATCAGCAGTGATTACGTTTGAAATAATACTCCGGATCTTCCTCTAATATAAACTTTAACTGCATACAGACCTGCATGCGAATGTCCTTTTGTTCGGGAATCAACAGTCTTGGAACCCATCGCGCACAAACACGTCCCATGTGTAATGTTTCTGTCACCATTGTATGGGTGGCACCCACTGAAATGTTCAGTATTTCAGAAAGTGATCTTAAGGTAATTCGTCGAATCTCTCTCACAATCGCAGCAGCAGTGTTGATGTTATTCTGTTGATGTTTTCACCGTGTCTACCTTCGTTTGAAATTGTCTCCCCTCCTTATACATTTTAAACCACCTTCGAGCTATGCTGTAGGGAAGAACAGACTTTCCGTAGGCCTCCTGTAACATTGTATAGGCCTCAACTGAAGATTTGTTGAGACGAAAGATGAATTTCAAAGCCGCATATTGTTCCTCGCGTGTTACCTCGATTGCAGCGGTAGGGGCTACTGAACATATCTGAACTTGCCTGGTTCTCACAGGCAGGAAATAGCAGTCCCAACAATGAAACTAATACGGCGTGTTTGTTTCACATTAAGCTAACAGAATATAATAAGATTGAATTTTAGTGCGAAAAATTATGACCGTAAAAAAAATGACCATTCTTTATTGAACAGCCCTCGTATCATTTTGTTTCCTTTGAAGACTTATTGAATATCAGGCAATCGGAAACCATGTGGCAAGGATTTGGAAGTCAGCTATGAAAATATATTTTATGACACCCTGGTCTGTAACTTTATATTTTTTTCTTAGATACAATATATGGAATAGAATTTTTAACATCCAGCCGAGCCTTTGTGAGTATTTATACGTGCCAGAATATAAAGAGTTTACCATAGTAACAAAATGATACAAAATCTAATATTCAGTTAGTCTCAAACATGACACTACCGCCCTCGATGTAAACATTTCATTAAATCCTTCAACATATTTGTTAAAGACTTAACTAAGTTCTTTAGATCTATATTCCAAATTAAAATGAATTCCTGATGGAATTCCTGTTGACTGTAGTAATTAATTTACACCGACACGAAATCCAATATATCAAGAAGTAGTTTGCAAGGAATTCCAGCTAATTAATATCTTGCTATTATTCTAGCTATGCTATCTTCCAAATATCCTTCAGCAACATATTTCATTCTTCGTGATGCTTTAAAACTGACATACTTGCTCCTCTAGCAAAGTTGTTCATAGTGAGTTAGGAGAAAGCTGTGTTTTGTTTTTACTATTCTCCGAATTCTATCTCAACCAGTTCTCAAAACTTTGATATACAAAAGCTAGATTTCACTGGTAGCATATCTACAACTAATTTAGGTTCAGAATTTTCACCAGTTTCCTCAAGTTTGTTCGAAATAAATTACCGTTATTTATAACATGCGAAATCCCAGGAATTCTTTTTCTAAGAAAAATTAAACTTGCAAGTTTTATCGAAATTATTCATTCATTCACCAGCAAACTAGTACACCATAAATTGTGTGGGGAATGCCACAACTTACATATTATTAACGTAATAGCCTTGGTAAAATAACCAACATCGATAAATTACATAATTAATCACTTGTTTGTAAGGGAAGTCTAAACAGTTTGTCTGGTAGTACATGGAATGATTCTAGTCTGCGGGCCTAGTACATCGCGATCTACTAGAAGACAAATATGAAACTTTTAAAATTTAGTCACCAACGAGCTAAGTTTTCAAGATATTTTATTTGTGTAATGAAAATCCAAGTCATTCTTAGCAGTTAAGTTATCGGAGGAACCAATACCAGTCTTTCGAACACGTATGCAAAGACCACATAATATGGTCAAACGCCCTGTATTCTGGAATAATTTTTATTTCTCGAAATGTACCTTTCAATGGCATATTCTAATTAATGTTAAGCAAAAAAGCAACCAGTAACTTCCCCCCCCCCTCTATGATTAAAATATACTAACTCTTTTTATCGTAATTTGATATATAGTGCGATCCAAATAAACCTGAACCATTTCAATAGGCCATAAATTTAGAACCAATAATAGGAAACATGTGCAGATTTGGGAGAGTATAATACACAATTGGAAGGTTACATTACATGATGGACTAAGACAAGAGTGTAGCTTATCACCTACTCTGTTTAGTATACATATGGACGGTATTCTAAATGAATAGTAGATTTTAGTAGACCCAGGAATCAAAATAAAAGAAAATATTTATATTAATACCCTGCTGTTTGCGGATGACCAAATATCGATTCATCGGAATGAAAATCAACTGTAAAAGTCAATGTACATTCTAAATAATATAGTATAGAAGTATCATTTTAAAATATCAGAATAAAAAACAAAAATTATGGCTTTTCAAGGAAATTATAATGTAAGATCAACAATTGTTTTAGGAAATAGGATTTTAGAACAAATGTTGAATTTTAAATATTTAGAATGTAACATAAGTTTTAGAAACAATGCTGATATAGAAGAAAAAGTAAACAAATTCCGAGCAATATGTGGGACAGATCAAAGAACTTCTAAAAACTGAGTGAGAAAGGATACAAACATGAAAATGTTTAAGAAGGTAGTGGCTATTCCAACTTTATTATATGGAAGCGAAACCTGGGTGCCAACACAAAAGGATTGAAATAAAATACAGACTGCATAAATGAAAGTTTTAAGAAGTGTTGAAGGTTGTACAATATTGGACAAAATAAGAAATGAGGATATTAGAAAGGAATTAGAAATCGAACCAATCCATCACAAAATATCAGAACGAAGGCAACAATGGCATGAACATATATTAAGAATGGAGGATGCTGCCCGCCTCGGTAGCGTAGATGGTAGCATCTCTGCCTCACGTTCAAGAGGTCCCGAGTTCAAATCTCGGTCAGGGTGAGTTATCTGGATAAGGTTTTTTCCGGGTTTTTCCCTTATCCTTCAAGACGAATGTCGGGTAACTAAGTTCCAAGGACCCTGGAATCATTTGAGCATCATTTCATTCAATTCATTCACCGTCCGATATGACAACGTTGGAGGACGTAAATTACAACAAAAAAAATGAAGGATGGAAGATATCCAAATGCAGTATTCTATTACCCAAAAGGGAGACAGAGGACGACCCAGGAAACGCTGGAGAGATCTATGAAGCCGGAACGGGCGATATGCCCAAACCATGGAGTGAAGAAGAAGAAGAAGAAGACATCACATTATTTACACCTCAGAGAAGCGCCTCCACCAGCATCTAAACATGTTTGCACTCGTCTCACCATATTCTCTGAAGTTTTACGGAGAGTATCCTCGCCAAAGTTACTTATTTCGGTTCGAATGGATTCCTTGAGAACATCAATTGTCCGTGGCCTATTCTTGTACACTATTTTTTAGATACCCCCACAAGAAAATATCCGGTGAGGTTATGTCAGAGGATATGGGGGGCCAGACCTTTTGAGATTATTCGATTATTAAAGAAACTGGTTACAAGTTCCATGGGGTCATTAGAAGTATAGCACGTTGCTCCATCTTGCTGGAAATAACCTTCTCTCAATTCGATATCATCCAGTTGCTCCGAAAATGTGTTGAAGATACCTATATAAACTTCAGTGTCTATAATGTATAGATGCTGGTGGAGGACACTTCCTACATTTTCTCTGAGATATAAATAGTGTAATGTAATCTTCCAATTGTGAATTATATTCTCCCAAAGTTCCACGTGTGTCCTATTATTGATTTAAAAGTTATGGCTTATTGAAATGGTTCAGGTTTATATGGATCGCACGATATTTAGTTTGAAGTGTCGTTCTTAAATGTGGAGAAAAGCTACAAAACATATGAAGTGAATAAGCTCATAACCTTCTGATGTTTGGTTTTAAATGCGGCATTTTTCTTTCTATTCTCAGGTTTGGCAATTGTTTTTCATGTTTTGCCTAATCTCCAGCGATTACAGATAAAAATCTCGTATGCAGCGAGTGAAGATTTTGAATTCTTACACTTAACGTGCACGTTGTACTTATGGCAAGCATTACAATCGAGGGCAGGGGGCATTAAACGGTGTGCGCAGGAGTTTGTCTTTGACCTCCCTACGAGCAGTTAGGCTTATTTCAGGTGAATGTAGCAGTGGCGTATAACAATTGACTACGACTTATTTCTTCTATGAAATTCTCTTTGTCCGTTTTAATGCAAATATTTAGTTATTTCTTGCACACAGTGAGATGTAATGTCTTATTTAATAAATAATACATTCACTTATTTTAAAACAAAGTAAACTGCAAGGACTAAAATTATCGTCCGTTACTAAACTCAGTCCTACCCACGCACTCTAATTTGGTGCAAGGCATCATGGAAGTCCTTTTGAGCATATTTGATTTAAATAATCCTCAAACCAAGTATTACAAATTTACGAAGTACCTACAAGTCCTTTCCATCACAAACATGTCTTCGAAATCTGAGAAAGGTAGCACAGATCATCATGAGCCTTTTTGCTACAAGACCATGATACATGATTTGCTTATATGGCATCAAAGTCCGCCTCAAGGTGTCGATAATCTCTGGTCATATAGTAATTAAGCTATAAAAATAGTTCGATGATGACTAAACAGCCGGTAGAAAAAAGACGAACGCCAGCGGCTCGACAAACGAAAACTTGGTAGGTATTCTGTTAACCACAGCTGCCGCACAGTACCAAACTATGACTAAGAAGAACATAGGCCAAACTGTGTCGGTATTTCAGACAATAAAGTTCTGTTCTTTGTTTTGTTATCCCCCGCAAACACAGTCTTCCTTTGTAAAAGCCTTCAGGCTGACTGCATTGTCTTTTCTTCTCTCCATTCGCCATTGTTTCTCCAACGAGAAACCTTACGCTACTGTAAGAAAATTATAGTTTGGGGCTTATATTTGCACAGAGTCTTAGAGTAACAGCAGGGAACATTACGCTTGACTGTTATAGATATAAAACATAACCTCGTAGTGTCATTGCCAGTGCTTTATCGACACCGTAACCTTATGTTTCCTTATGTATTCAAAATTTGAACAATTATCTTCTCATAAAATACCGGCTTTCTTTCATAAATTATATTTACAGATTTGATTTCTATTTAAAAGATATTGCCCTGAGGGTATAAACAAATTGAGAAGTATGATGTGTTAAGTCACATCATTTTTTTCTACCTATTGTTTAACAAATTCTTTAAAAACCCTTACTCTTATACCTGCATTGTGTTTCTTGAGATATCATTTGTGGAAATGCTTTAATTGTGTATTTCCTGATAAGTACAGTAGTAATAGAGGCATACAACAGGCTTAAGCGTGTAGTAAAATCCTTTAAAAGTTGATCGCTATGTAATGCTTTAAAATTCCATTCTATTTGCATGAGTAGGAAGAAAAAAAAAAAGAATAACTACTTGCCATTTGAAGGAGCTGTAAGTATTGGAAAATTTAAGCTAATAACAAACAATGCCATGGAAATGCTTTCCTTCATAAAAATTGATATACATAAAGTAAGACCTGAAGCTTTCCTGGCGACGAATGCGCACACTTTCTTCTCGGGCAGCCAGCCAAGTGAAAAGATGATTAGATATCAACGCTTCGGGAGTGTACATCTCTCCCATCATCAGGATATTTATAAAATGTTATAACCACAAATGGAATACTGGATATAACAATTATAAACAAAGACAAAACACTATCAAAATTCGCATTACTGAACAAAAGACTGTTTTAGTAAATTAAATGCCAGGTCATGAGATGGCATGAGTATAGAAAATTGTGTTAAAGAAACGTAACTACTTAACTTGATTATCAAGCTGTATTGATCTTTGCTTCTTAATTCGACAGATTTCCATTTTAAGGCCGGTTTCCAAGAGGAGCTGACCTAAATCCAGCATCGCGATTAAACAACAGTTACTGGGAGCGGAGAATTAAGGAAGCTTTGGCGATTTCCTCCGAAAGGAGCACGCTTAATCGTGATGCTGGATTTCAGCTCAGCTCCTCTTGGAAAGCGGCCTTAAAAATGGAAATCCATGGAATTAAGAAGCAAAGTTCAATACAGCTTGATAATCAAGTTAAGTAGTTACGTTTCTTTGACACAATTTTCTATCGTCACGCCATCTCCTGACCTGGCATATAATTTACTGAAAACAGTCTTTTGTTCAGTTGTGCGAATTTGTATAGTGTTTTGTCTTTGTTTATAGTTGTTATATCCAGTATTCCATTTGTGGTTATAACATTTTGTAAATATCCTGATGATGGGAGAGATGTACACTCCCGAAACGTTGATATCTAATCATCTTTTCACCTGGCTGGCTGCCCGAGAAGAAAGTAAGTGATATACATAGTTTTACATCTTTGCTTGGTTAAGTAAAATGCATTCAGAGTGAAGAGAACTTCAGAGGTTATTTCCATAAAATTCAACATAATTTCATTTCATGAAAATATTTTAACAAGGCATTTAACCAAATTACATTTATATTATGGGATTTTAATTGAAATAGTTAAGAACTATTTTTGACAAAAACCAAACTTCGTAAAGTTTGAGTCTCAAATCGTCTACTTCAGTTGCAATTTCGGTATATAATTTTTGGATGGAACGCAGCACATCTGTACCTACATATATGTACGTAGTAGAGAAAAAAAATATAATGCTATAGTTGGATTTTAACATGAATCTCTCGGTTACAACATTGGACTTTTCATTCTGATAAAAATCCGAAGATCGGATTGTATTTGTGTTAAAAGAACAATTATCCAGGTTTCTTCGCTTAAGAAAATTAATTTTCAACGTGTTACTGTAAACTTTAAGAAAGGTTTGTGTAACTCATTCTCTCGAACAAATGTAAGACAGATTTGTAATGCTTGCCAATCCTGGTTAAGACCTTGCATTACCACAGGAAGGTGCAGCATTTAAGGAGTAATTACATGAACTTAAGTGTACCGTCTATCCTGACAAGTTCCTCATGCAGGAAGGTAGAAATAACGCATTACTGTAGTCTTGAAAACCAGTAGTCACTGTTAAACGCCATTGTACTGTAGTGCTATGGGGGGGGGGGGGGGCAAGGAAATCAAGTAATCTGACAAATGAGTGATTGTACTAGGAATTAGACAGACTGGAAACAAATTCAAAATTTCCAAAACTTAAAAAACAGCCGCTAAATATTTGTGTATTTCACCAGCAACAGTTTTCTCTGAAAGATTATTTAGTACAGCAGCTATCTATCATATGTGACAGAAAAAAGGTAGACTTGACCCTAAGAGTAAGAATGCTAGTATTTTTTAACAAAACCTTTTTGATTTTAAATGTCGAATGTAGAGTTTAAAAATAAGAACACTGATGGTTTTAAGTTTTGACTCATTAAATATGTGCACCTATTTAATTTTATTGGCATTACACAGTTCTGCCAAAATTTTTATTGAAACTGGAAGTAGAAATGACGGTATCGAGGGTCGAAGTGTCGAATATCGTAGATTTTATCGATAATCGAGTATCGAACCATCCCTAATATTAACCTATGGTAGTTTCAAGGCACCCTATTAAATTGTACATTGAATAACAGTACTAAAATCAATATACACAACAGAAATGCTGGACGACTTTACTACAAATGGAGAACCTAAGCTACCCAGAGTGTTAGAATGGATTGCAGAGAGATTTTCCTACCTCTGACATAGGTCTGTTTTAACATTTAGCCTCTATGAAGGGGGAGATGAATGCTAGCAGACATACGGGGGCTTTGTAACCACAAGTGGTTCGCTACGAAGAGGTCCTCTTTAGATTCACAGGGAGGGATGCTGCATTATAACGTCCCCCACAAGGCAAAAGAGTTCAAGTCGGAGAGATCTTCACCATGGCACAAATATCCACTGCAAACCACATGAGTCTCCAAACAGACTAATCTATGGAAAAGGTGAAACAAGAAGATTTCCAAAATGCGAGTCATAATCGTTATCCTCTTAGGCATTGTAGGATAAACAGTTCTGAATTTAAGGTTTTCAGGTCATTAGGGACCTCTGCGACTATGTGCCTGCTACCCTGTGGCCACACCTCCATGTCTAACATTATCCCTGCATCTGCCTTGTTGATGTTACCCTATGTAACAATATTGTATAGACCAGAAAGTGAGGTTATGTCTATTTTGTGCTTCATCGATTCGCAAAGAAATCAATATCCTATTCTACACTGCTACCGAAATCCGAACTCAATATCGTTTTTAAAATAATTAACCATTATTTTTGCTGGAAGTATTGAAGGAAGTAATCTCGTTAACTGACGAGGATAATACAGGCCATAATCTGATTAAACCGGAGCCAATGAAATAAGAGGAGCTGCAGCTGACAACTTACGCCCTTAACAACCCTCGACATTAGATTTGATAAGTACAGCACATTCTGGAATCTAATTAAAGACGCTGAGGATTATGAGATATCCTTCTATCGCCAGCAAGCTTCTCCCAGGTTCATAATATAATGAATCCTTCCGTGCCGGATGTGGGGTAACGTTTCTTAATGAATAACATTTCTTTTTGCTAAGAGGCGCGCTAAATATTTCCAAAGATAAAGGAAGGAAAAGAAACGACTTAGTAGCAGTATTAATTTCAATTAGAGAGGAAAACAAAATTAAATGCACTGTCAACAAAGTCAGATACTTCTATCTTCTCAGGTGAAAATGTTTTAACATTTTTTTAGTCTCACTTCTAAATTTAAAAAATAGTAAAGTTTAAATATAATATAAGAAAATCACTAAGAGGTATAATTAATGAATTTTCTATCTACTTTCTCTGCCTGTAATAAGTAGGAAAGGTATTGCAATCTATAAAAAAAACAACAATTTCGAGATTTCGTCGCAAATACGTGTTTCCAGTCTCCGTGAAAAATAAAAACTAAATTCTTTTAGAAAAGGGTTTGCATGTGTGCATAACTCCAAAATGAGTACTTAACCATCACACTTGAAATCGAAGTTCAGCATCTTCCAAGGATATGATACCAAAATTTAAGAAAATCTTCCGCACCAAACCACTCTTTATATGGATTCTTTTGAAAGTGTTATTTTATCAAAATGGCTTTTACAAATTTCATTAATATATATTTATATTTTCATGAGACAGAAATGTATATGTCAAATTTTCTCGGAATATCTCTGAAGTCCTCTTTATTCTAAATGACACTTGTATGGCTGACAAACCGTAGTAGATTAGGTCTTTCAACATTAAAAGTATAATTCTGCTTAAAACGCACAATTTCTATAAAATAAATTTTTTGTACAGTTAACTATTCCAGAGGTATTCATTATTAGTGGTTTTAAATTGTGTAATGCTTACCTACATATTACTCAAATGGGAATTCGATATATGTTCCTGGTCATGGAAAGAGAAAACTTCAGGGCCATCCAGCTCTTAATGGATTTCACTATCGCTTAAGCCTATTGTTCTCGCCTACATAAAAGTATCTAATAAAATTTTATACAAATGTTTCTATCAGCGTGAGGTAGATAAAAGAGCAAGCGTTTTAGGAATGGTGTATTGAATATCTCATTCTCTGCATTTACTTTTAAGGAAGTTTAATTCTTATCTTGCCTTTTATTAGATATAGAAAGCAAACTTGCATGTAGATAACACAACTTTTAGTATAAGCATCATTCAAGAAATCTTTTCGATGTATTAAAAACGGGAAAAACGTGCACAAAATATTGGACAGTGATGCCATCAGGAGGTTATTCTAACAAGATGATCTTCCCATCTAGACAGATTACCTACCGACCTTTATTTTGTTGGTTGTTATATTTTAAGGAACAAACTTTTGTGTTTTAGCTTGGTTAACCTAAGAAATAAACAAGTGCTTCCTTTATAAAATATTAAGAATATTCCAAAACTATGATATAAAAATTGTATCATGAAAATAATGTAGTGCATTGCATAAAAGGAGTACGGAGATATTCTCCATGTTTTATGAAGAATAAATTCAACAACCGATCGAAGTTATATTTTCTTTACCTATTCCAACTATCACACTATTTATAAGGCTTAAAATATTGGAAAACTTCCACTCTAGAATGCCAGAGTATTTGAATCCTCTAACACAGGCCTAGGGAACATTACTCCGAAGGTGTGTGCAAATGGCATTTCCACTCCTGCAGTATACATATTAGGTGGAACCGATTTGTCTTTCGATTTTCCGTTTTGGTGGTTACGAAAGAAGGGGAAGTAGAGGAATACCTTGCGAGCACTCTTCTCCGGAGGGGTCTAAGGATAAGGGAAACCCCCAGAAAAAACCTTATCCAGGTAGCTCACCCTGACAGAGATTCGAACTCGGGACCTCTTGAACGTGAGGCAGACACGCTACCATCTACACTACCAAGGCGAGACACCCACTCTTCCCCGGTCCTGTTCTAACACATATCTCTTTCTCCAGAGAAAACAGAACTTTGCATCTGGTGTTTAGTTCTCTGTGACAACTATCTATGACGAATAAGTTGCTCCTCGCTTGCAGAGTGGGTAAAGCTTAGCAGTTCCGCGGTTAAGGTTTATTACAAGTGAATTAATACTTGGCACATATGAAGTCCGAAGATAACCTTACCACTTTTATTGTGAATTAAAGTAATCCAACACCGTATTTCCACTTTGATCAGCCACATTACTGGTTTTCAGCACCGTACAAAACCATGTCACTCCTAAAGTACTTCTGAAAAGCGTCAGAAAGTCAAATTGCTTATTACCTAGGTGAAGAAAAGGACACAGTGCCTGTATTAAATACAAGTGCCAACAAATAGAAGCAATTAAGAACATATGACAGTTTTGGATGAGAAACATTTTTGGTTACCTCATCTACATGTAATTTACTGAGAAGCTGTTATGAACATTAATCTTCCTAGTATAGAAGTAGATGTAAAGCAAGGCGAATGAAAATCTTGCTGCTGATTGGAGCGCTATGGAAATGATGTTTTAAGTACGTGCTGAGAAATTAGATATATAGGGCGCAGCTAAGAAGCATAGAGCCATCAAACAACCGATCAATAAATTTGCTAGTTAGTCACAACATCCCATCAATTTCTATCTTGTATTCACTTTTTGCTAGTGAATCTAGACTTCGGATAAGTAACGTGAGATTCATATCTCATTATTTTCCAGTGGTGAAGCATGCAATGAAGCGCTGGAAGCGCCACTTCTCTGAGAATTCCAGGGGAAAAAGAAGAAAAGCAAGAAAGTTCGTGACAAACAATATTTTACTTGTTCTGGATATATTTTCAAAATTTCTTCGCAAACATCCGCGGTGCTGCATAAACTCTGACAGCCGCTTAGATTAGAGTGACCAAATCCGCGAGCTCATTCAACACTATTTCCGTATTTACGCATTCGTAACTTTGAATACCAGGCTTCGTACATTTTCGGAAGCAATCGCAACTCTTCGATAGTTAGGAAGTACTGAAGGATTTTCTCACGTGAAGTCTCTGTAGCGTGTAAAGGAAAGTTAATTTTTTGTGGCACTCTTAAATACAACTACATATATTTCAATGGCAACATCAATAGGATTCCATGTATATTGGTTTTTAATACTGTTGTATTATATAGTAAATTTTATATTCTTGATCTTCGTAATGGTACACCTAGCGCCACCTATTAAGCTTATGTATAAACTGTATGCGTCCTTCATTTATTCAATTTTGTTTACGGCAATCTTGTTCCGTTGTTATAGTGTGTCTGTGATCTGTGCTAATGTAAAATCTAAAAGCTAAGTAAAAACACTAATGGCCTAGATTATTAAAATATCCACCACTACAACAAATAGTGACAAATAGGAAATTCTTGTGAACTTTTAAGTTATTAAAAGTGTGTGGATTGCATACTTCCTCTATTTTAGGCTAGCAGTTCACGCGGTGTGGGCCAGTTCTAGGAAACACTGAAAGGTCCTAGTAGAGAAAGAAAGCAAGAATGTGTGTGCTTGTAGTGTGAGTAGTCTTGCAATGAAAGAAGGGCCTACGTGCGCCTGTACAGTATAAAGAGTATTCAAGAGCAGCCTTAGTTCTTTAAGTCATTATTCTCTCTTATTTAAATGAAAATTACTACTTGGAGCTACCCTCGTCTTGAAAGTCACGCCTCGCCACTTATTTTCTATGTACTTTCACGCAAAAAACATGGACGTGAACTTAAAACAAGGTGGCAGCACGTGGAATAGTATCTGTTGTAAACTTAACTATAAATCTAAACCCTTTTAAAATGCATTTGTAGATTCCAAAAGTTCATACGTGTTATCATTGATATTCTCTGCTAACCAGACAGCCATTTACAGTTTCTTGTAAAAATCTTTGCGATCTACTCAGAACTATTCATTTAGATTTCCTCAAAATTATCACAGTGAAATTACCTAATAGCTGTTACGACACCCTACCTTCATCCTGTTTTATCGTACTGACCTGAGGCAAATCTCCGGAAATAATTATGTCATCTAATTGAAAGCTAATAACAGTAATAAGGAGCATAAAACGTGACTCTTGTGTGGGGAAAAAGAAAAAAGTCACAATCCGTCTAAAACTAGAACGATCGTGTTGTAAATACATGGGGGAGTTGAGAGATACAGGGTCTATGATGGGAATCCTCTAGTTGGTGGAGAAAAACAATCATGTTTATAGAATCGGTTATTGTACCATAAAAGGATAAAGAAAAGCATTAATTTTCATCTATAAGAGCGTTCCAGTACAGCGTGTCTCTCTTTCTCCCCTCCCATACATATACAAGAGGATTCTTCTCATTTGAAAGAGATTCATAACTAGTGAAATCAATGTGTTTCTCAGCAAAGCTGCTGTAGCGCCTTGAAGAAAGATCGCCGTTTACAAAAGTTCATTATAAAATCTGTAATACGTCAAATTAATAGTTATTAAAGTAAGAAAGGAAAAAAGATCCTTCTGGAAGAAAGGTTTCTTTTTTTTTAATTTATATCCTCCAACATTTAGTCATATCGGACGATGAATTAAATGTGTGAAATGATGCTCAATGCATCCGGGGTCCATGGAGCTTAGAGTTACCCTACATTCCTTCGTCTTTCAGGATAAGGGAAACCCCCGGAAAATAGTTATCCAGGTAACACCCTGACCGAGATTCGAACTCGGCACCTCTTGAACGTGAGACAGACACGCTACCATCTACGCTACCAAGGCGGGCGGAAGAGAGTAGATCACTTGACAGAATGATAAATCGAACTCATATTCGACACAATATTCTCATGAAACTGTACACGAAAATGTTCTATTATTGCGTGTATAGCTTCTAAATGAGCTTTCTCTGTTGGGAAGTAGGCTATAGCACATATTTGAGCACAATTTTAGCCAGAAAGTATCCGCATCATCAGATTCCCATAACTAACCACGCCTTATAGATTATAAACCAGAGATAACATTAAAGCTAATCATCCTTTACCTCGATAATAGAAGGGAAAATTTAAGATTTCATGACTAAAGAAAATCAACATAACATACCGCTTCTTGTAAAATTTTAAAATGCTGCAGCGATACTATTTTATTCATTTGTATACATAGAACACAAGGGTTATAAACTTAATATTTCATTCGGAACTTCATCAAAATTTTAGAAAACCGCTTTTATCATTGTTATTCCTGGAAAGATTTCTTGAGTGCCCAGAACATAGCGTGTAATTGTGAGTGTGCTTGCGTGTTTTCTCCAGTTATTAATAACCTATTAGCAAATACCACCACTGCCCTCGGCAGATACCTAAATACATATTCCAAAATACTTCTGCCTTTTATCATTATGACGAGCACAGTTGCGTAACACTAAGCCGTGTAACACAAAGTTTAACTGAATAACAATGCGATAAAACAATACGAAAAGAATAGAAACTAAAATTTAAAACACCTGAAAGGACTAGTTCATTATTGAGACGATAACTTGAGGGTATTTCTATTTCCAGAAGCACGAAAGAAGGACAAAATTGTAAGAATTAATCCTCAAATAATTTTGCTGGTAGTAGACAATGTATTTTAGCTTAATGTCTGAGAATTTTTTACATGTTACGCATAAGAAAACAAAAGTGAAGTAGCAGTGAAAACTGAAATAAATTTCAATATTGTTATGACATGATAGCATGACTCATACTCAAAATGGCGTTGGCAAAAAGTAATTTTTTTCCGATATCAAGGGAGAATCTGAAAATATATAGGAGAACATGGGGCAGGACAGGGTACTTAATATTTGTGCATCTACATTTCACATTTGGACATTTAGAAATTGTGTTTTAGTAATTTAAATGTGTTATTATTGCATAATTACCTGAAAAATATAAATTAAGTAGACACTCGCGACAAATGGGATTAGCTATCACGTCAAAAACAAAGTTGATACATTTGCCCCCATAGGTGGGGTAGTAAGGGGTATTATTTCTTTGACCAATTTTTGATCAGTTTTTAATTTCTTTTACATTTAGTTCACTTCTCATAATATGCACAAATATGTACATCTTCATCACTTTCGACACCTGCAAAAGAATTATGAGGCAACTGGAGCAGCAGAGATGTCTAATCCACCCTCCTTCTGAATAATCGTGGCAGTAAAGAATCATCTTCGTCACATTTTGCCACTTCTTTCCTGATACCAGCAGACAAATGACTTCTGAAATGTTTGGTCACAGGATGTTTCAGAACGACACCGAACGAACAGATAGAAGTCTGGCACATATAGTCTTACGGCCAATAGAGCCGCATAAAAATGCTCCAGAATGAGTGTGGATTGGGCAGTGATAGGAGAACAGCGACGCGTGCCTCACGCTGTCGGGAGTTCGCAGATATAGGTCACACACCGTGTCGCGTGCTGTAGCTGTTTGTAAACATACCGGCATACTCCGCAGTAGCTTGCTAATATTAAGAATTTCTTTGGCTTATGAAACCACAATAAAGAATCTGGTGCTTTATCATTGCTTATGAGTGTTTAAGGTGTTCCAAAATTCCGTTATAGCAGTCCATGATGGCAAATAAGCTGGTGGACATATGCAACTTACACATTTTAGAGGTAAGTTAATGTTAGTGAGGTTGAGGATGGAAGCATTATATGATAAAAAGAGCAGAGATTGTACATAAAGTTAACCAAAACTAAATGCCTTATGCAATGAAACAAGTATTTGATGGCACTGTACTTAATATTAAATAAAGCATTTGTAACTAAAAAGGAAGCTGTTGATATTACAGTAACTAGTTGAAAGTACAGTAAAATTAAGATCATAGCAAAATGAGCACTCTTGGAACTGTCCGAGTCATTATTCGAATTTTTCACAAGTAACTGCTCTTTGTCCCATTACCTGAAAGGTAGGCTAGCGTCACTGATAAAGAGAAAGGAGTAATGTTTTTTCTTTTCGTGGCCGGTGCGTCCCAATAACAACTTTTGAGGTTCGTACATCAGTGGTTCCTGTGTTGCCTAATCACAAAATCATGTAATATTTAATACTGATAAGATTATACCTAACAGAATTTCGAAGCTGCGACACCGAAATTCGGACTGGTTAAGTTATAAACTACGCAACGGCTATAATCGTTCAGTGCCGTTATGAAACAAACTGTATTATACCATATACCATGTGAGTCAGCCTCGACTTACTCATCTGGAAGGAAGGCCACCCATCAAACGGCATGTGCGCCTAGTCCAGTTTTGCACTTACTAAACTGTATTGCTTGACGTTCTTAGAGAGAGGAATGCGAAAAATTTAGAGGAATAGCGGCTTACGGGACGAAACGTACTGCTCGCTAAAGTACACCTTTACCGAGAGTGAATTTCGGTTTTCAGCCTATTTTACTAACTTTTTATTGGAGTACACATGGCAAAGTAATTCAGTAAACGCCTCGGAAAAAATGGATCTATCTATCAGCTAAAAGAAAATGGCTGATTGTTGTACATAGAGCACAACTGCTGCCAAAAATTAGGAATAAATTAGAGACACGCCTCATGCATCATGGACGGGTACAGTCAAAACGGAATATTATTAAAAAGCGGTTTATTAAGATGTTTGGGTAAACTACGTCTCGTGTATCTCAACTGACATGCATAAGAGCTTTTGCCAACTAAGCAATAATATTAAAAACGCCCAGCGAATTTTTTGTGTGTAATTTACGTCCTCCAACATATTGTGACTTTGTGGGTTCGTGAAATTAAAAGTCCAATTGCACAAACTCAAAATGTTCTTCATTTCCACCGAATTACAGTTGGCACACTTGCCGATTATATAGAATTACGTAGCTCACACAATTAAAATTCACCAGTTCGTCTTTACAGGTCTAGTCTGCACTGGCAATTACGTACAACTCCTCCGATGCACGTACACAATCTTCCAGGCCGTTTCCTCACCCGGCGCTCCTCACGGCTACTCGCCAAGAACTGAACTGAGCTCTTGGTCGCATCGTGCTTCTATTTATAGGTGGCTAAATGGTTCTAGAGAATTCCTTACCATGGAGTGGGAAGATATTCCGGATATTTCGCGTTCTTTCAGGCGGCAGGAGGAGGGGGAAACAAAGATTCAGCCACCCCCATGGTTTCCCCTCTCTCCGCCCTGTCACGCCTCCGCAGGCGCCAGCTGACCGGTGAGGGTGCGGTCCTGATGCCACACGCCCCCTTCCACCGGCCACCCTCTCCCGCAGCCGGTGGCAAGTACACCGATTGGTTAACAATATAGACATATCGGACGATGAATGAAATGGGTGAAATGATGCTCCAATGAGTCAGGGGTTCATGGAGCTTAGCGTTACCCGACATTCGTCGTTAAGGACAAGGCAAACCCCAGAAAAAACCTTATCCAGGTAACTCACCCTAACCCAGATTCGAACTTAGGACCACTTGAACGTGAGGCAGACACGCAACCATCTACGCAACCGAGGCTGGCGCCCAGCGAATGATTAAAACTGTCTTATAAGGCTAAATCAAGAATGAAAACTCACGAGGTGGCCATGGCATAGCGCCAGGCATACAAGTCGTAGTATTGAACGCAGAACGTCCTTTCAGTCAAGAACCAAAATGGCTGAATAGGATTATGACCTCTCCTGTGTCCTAAACCCCCAATGGCACAGGTTCGTGTCTCAGCATTCTAATTATTTTTTTTATGTTCATCAAAGCTTGGAAACCAAATTCACGATAATCTAATTATAAAATTCCCGAGGGCCTGCATTACCCAGGTCATCACTTCGATCACTTGCTTCGTTAGAGGAGTCGTGTTCGGAATAGAAAAAAGGATCTTTCCAGCGCCACAGAACATACAAATTTGAAACAACTTTTTCCGTAGCACACTAATTCTATGCCTGAAAAATTGTATTTAACGTCTACGATAAACTCTGATGCAGTAACTTCCTTGTTTTCTGTGTTAAAATGTATATACCTAAATGATCCTTATTTCAATTGCACCTAGCAATAGGCATATTTAAACAACTACCTACTTGTAGTTCACCAATAGAGAAGCATCAAACAATAGCATAAATCATAAAAAAACAATTAAAGATAAAAATAACAATTTTCAGAATAATACTTATAAATTGTATTACCTGGTAAAAGCATTAGTGTATCTATGCAGGGAATTCGAAGCACCTTCACAGTAGGCAGATAACATAGCAGTTCTGCGCTCATTCTAACTGAGCTATCTAGTAACGTTTGAGGCAACCATCCGGTTTAACATATAGTATTCGCACGTTCCAGTGAACATTTGCTGACGTGCAAAACAAACGTCGGCTGTCTAATAACGAATATAGGGGCTGTTCAATAAAGAATGATCATAATTTTTACGGTCATAATTTTTCGCACTAAAGATATTCTGTTAGCTTAATGTGAAACAAATATGCCCTAGTATCATTGTTGGTACTCCTGGTTTCCGCCTGTGAGAACCAGGCAAGTTCAGACATGTTCAGTATCGCCTACCGCTGCAATGGACGTAACACGCGAGGAACGGTATGCGGCTTTGAAATTCTGCTTTCGTCTCAACAAATCTTCCGTTGAGGCCTATACAAAGTTACAGGAGGCCAGTGGACAGACTGTTCTTCCCTACAGCATAGCTCGAAGGCGGTTTAAAATGTTTAAAGAGGGGAAACAATCAATTTCAAAGGAAGGTGGACCCGGTACTCCAGTTACTGCTTATACGGAAGAAAACAACACTGCTGCTGCCATTGTGAGAGAAGATCGACGAATTACCTTAAGATCACTTTCTGAAATACTGAACATTTCATTAGGTGCCACCCACACGTTGGTGACAGAAATATTACACATGAGACGTTTTGTGCGCGATGGGGTCCAAGACTGTTGATTCCCGAACAAAAGGACATTCGCATGCAGGTAACATGCAGTTAAAGTTGATTTTAGAGGAGGATCCGAGTTTCTTTCAAACGTAATCACTGCTGATGAAACTTGGCTACATCATTTTGATCCTGAGAGCAAACAGCAAAGCTCAGTGTGGACATCTCCTTCATCACCAACCCCCAAAAAAGCAAAAGTGGTTGCTTATGCTGGAAAAGTTATGGTCATCTCATTCTTTGATATTCATGGAAAGCCCTATCAGCATATTGTACCTACACACACATCAGTAACTGGACAATACAACAGGGATGTAAACATTGCAAGTCCATATCAGGCGCAAACGATCACATTTCCATGAAGCAGGCTGGATGCTGCACCACGAAAATGCGCGGCTACATATTGCCAATGTTGTTGCTGAATATCTTGTAAAAATCAACGTGAGTGCATCCGTCACCCTCCCTATAGTCTGGATTTAGCCCCATGTGACTCTTCTATTCCATAACTTGCACAAACTTCTTCGTGGGAGGCATTATCCATCATCAGAAGCAGTGGTGAAAGCTGCGGAGGCGATGGTTTCCAGCATGTCTTTTAAGACTGGCAGAAACGCTGGGACAAGTGCATTGCATTTAGGGGAGACTATTTTGAGACGAACCATAAAAACTATGAGGATGAGTAAAGGTAAGTTGTCAAAAAATTGTGATCATTCTTTATTCAACAGCCCTCGTATATTGGTACTAATTTCATTGAGTTTAACATCCATGTTAAATAGGCGGGTAGAACCTAGTAATGGGGTCGAAGTTTTCATATTGGTGATTAAAATGCGGGTTGCATAAAACTCGAGAATAAGGGGCAGCTGACTGACCTGGTGTGTGTGTGTGTGTGTGTGTGTGTGTGTGTGTGTGTGTGTGTGTATGTGTGTGTGTGTGTGTGTGTGTGTGTGTGTGTTTGTGTGTTGGAATTAACAAAAAGTTAATTTTTTTATTTAAGACACTTTTTTTATCTGCTTGTATCTGAACAGCTGTTTGCCCTACTTCCTCTTGCAATTAAGCTCTTTTGGAATACAAGGTTTTAAAATCGATTTTATGGCGCTATTACTAGATGCTATAATAATTTACGTCAGTTTTGAAGGACATTGACATCTGCAGTTGGGATACACCCAAAACACATATTCGTACGCTCATTAAAAGTTCTTGTGGTCACATTAAAGAAGAAGTGAATGCAATGTTTCTATGTGCAAAAAAAAAAAAAAAAAAAATGAGGATCAGTATGAGTGTTTTGGCGATTTTCATATTTTTCAAGCACAAAATGTTTAACTTCATGCGCATTATTTAAAAAAATAATTGACACAAGAGTTCAATAAAATAGGTATTATTGTGTAGTGATTTAAAATGTAACTGAAATGACTAAAGTGAGAAGAAATAAGGCCGTGAAGTCGTTTCAAAGAAATTATGTTAACATAGGTTTTACGTTTATTGTTGGAAACAAATTAAAAGCTATAATTTGCTACAACAAATAAAATAAGTGATTATCTCACACTAAAAGCTGATAAAAGGACTCTACAGTACAATAATTTAAGGTAAATATGATCTCTACAGTATTAATAACTCATTCAATTGAATATAAAACTAATCTACTAAGTGCCTAATAAACAGCTGAGAAGCAGCAATTAATATACTTTCGGACGCCTAACAATTAATAAACTAATAAATTTAAAGGTAAGTAATTTGTATTTCAGTAGAAAATAGTGTTCCATATTGCGTATTTTATACTATAAGTTCGGGAAACTGTACTTTACTCTCCTATTCTGTCTTTAACCAACACAAATTAAGAATTTTCACCGTTTCTTTAAACAAAATTGTTCTAAAAGGATAACTTACCTATTCATCCAAATCACGATACTGTTTTGGGTATCTGAAATAAAAGAAAAGAAAAACGTTAAGGAGCTTGCAAACAATGATACGATTACAAAAAAAAAAAAAAAAAAAAAAAAAAAAAAAAAAAAAAAAAAAAAAAAAAAAAAAAAAAAAAAAAAAAAAAAAAAAAAAAAACACACATTCACACTATTCCCAATTTTCTTCTGTCAATCGCACAATTCCAAGAAAACCTTAGTGAAAAGGGACGCTCCTATTTTCTGGATTATATATGGAAAAGCGATTTTCTACGATTTCTTTGTTGGGAGCTGCAAACGCACATAGGATGATGCCTTTATCATCCGGGTACCCTGCGGCCAAGGTTCACCTTCAACTTGCACAGCGCACCGAATGCATAATTCAAGATACCGAGAAGTGGGTCTCCCGAGGCGCCGGACAAACCTGGCAAAAGAATGACTCCCTCCAGCACACAGGGATAATTGAACGCAATCAAGCATTTAATTAAACAGCTTCTATCACTTGCATGCGGACTATTTTCTTGCGGTAATGAAAACTTAACAGATGGTGAAACCCATACTTACCTCACCTTATGTAAGTACCTATATCCTTTTTATCTTTTCCTCTATTAAATGCAAGTGCTGCATTGCACTAAACATTTGGAAATGTACTTTTAGGTTCTCTGAATAATTTCCCCTCAAAATCTGTTTACAATATTGTACGTGCAGATGTCTTTCAGGGAGTAGTATAACTAAAAACACGAAAGTTGCTTCCAAATTTAATTAAGTTGACTATAATGAAGTTCTTTAAATTAATGTTCTCGATTACCCTACTATATTGGGCCTGAAAGGCCGCTTAATTATTTTGTATGTCTCTATCAGGCTTGAAGTTTCTTTGCAAACCGTAAATCTAAGACACATGATTACAGGTTTTACTTCCCTGCCGAAGAAATACATAAGGACTTTACACCCGAAAAAATCCCTCACCCTCTCTGTCGGATTTGAATCCCCAACCTACACCAAAGATGACGAAAATGCCACAACGAAGATTTTCAAGAAAATCGACCCACACACAATCACCTTTATATGAATTATTTCTTCATTTGATACATTCTGGAAATACACCATCAAAGCGTCTATTCTGATAAGACTTTTATATAATCCGTAACAAAGACAAAAACTTCAGAAATAAAAGAAAATGCAGCTCTGTTAAAGCAAACAGTTATGTAAAACACGTTTTGCGCCGTTAACCATTCAAGATATGCTTTGTTAATGGTTCCACTTTTTCCAAATGGTAAGATATTCGGTTTTTCTCATGGTCCCTCTGGAATTTCAAAGCTTTACATAACCACATGATCTTTAAAGACTTTAATACTTTAGTACTATTCTTCTACCTACAATAATTTGTAATGAATAGGGATGGGTGAAACCAGTTCTCCTCGATACTCGATTATCAATATCGATCTACCTTAGGCGATATTTCGATACTCGATACAGCGACTTCTTGGAAAATATTAACTGGCAATGTATGACACGATTATTTTCTTTCATAAAGTTACTGTTGTCACCGCTCTTCCATGCAACGTTACGCCAATCGAAGCGATGCGCGGTCTAGCCTGAGTTTTGCGCAATAGGTTTCTCTCAGGGTTTGCGTGGATATATAGGAGTAAGGATGACACTGATAACACTGGAATCCAAGTTATAGACTTGTTTAATCACTGTCCTCCTGGACGGACAGTCCAGCTGTGTCAGATTCCTTTCAAGAAAAATGTGTTGTTCACACAGAATTCGCCTACTCAAGTCGATATTTTGTTACATGTGAACCTTTGTATCCTTTTGTTACGGTCATCAGTTACTAAAGAAGGTCGAAGAAGGCCACTTTTATACAAATGTCGACCCTGGGATGATAGCTTTCCCTCCTCATAGTAAATTACTAAACATCTTGTTCAAATCTGACAAATGTAGCCCATGTTCATATCTAATTTACTGAATCCCTAATTTCGGTATCACTGTGTAGGTACCACATTCCCATAAATTACTGGGCCTTGCAATGTTCTACTCGCGGTAATAGTTATTTGTGATTTTAAAATAAAACAAAATTACAGACACTTCACCAACTATCGAAAAGATACCGAGCGAATTTTCTGAAGTGTCTTTTTGTATCGATACCATGCAAAGTATCGAGGTATCTCAAGTATCAAGGACTCATTCCTAGAGTCTGTCTAGTCCACGCGTGTGCAGTTCGGACTCAAAGGAAACTGACCCTACCGCCCACTAATGACCGTCATAAATGTATCTCCACACTTCAGAAATGGAACACTGTCGTTGAGGACCAATAGCAACCCTGGTTTTCTTGAAATGACATTCGCATGTTTACTCCACATGGAGTCTGAGTTGCCAAAGTTCCACCTTCCAGTTGATTTGTTTCATTACGTGCAAAAATGCATTGGGTGTCACAATCTGGAGACCGTGAGGGGGAAATGCAGTGGTAAATGCAAATTAAGTAGCAGATAACTTTCAGTCAAGTGAAAATAATCAAAGTGGTGACAATAGTGTAAATAACTGAGCCGAGTTATATTACTGGAAAGGCCTCAAAAAACAAAGTTATAACGGGAACTCTTTCTAAGCAAGTTCAAGCGCTTGTTTTGAACACATAAATATGTACTGAAAAATAATCTTGGTAAGGGGTCATGCATTCACAGAAATTCAGTAAGAAATATTGCGACGAAAGTAATACCAAGGACGCTGATCAAGCGTGAAAACAAAAAGAAACGTTTATCTGAAGTAGATAATTTCACATGCGATTTAATTCGCCCAGAAATTTATAGATTCTATACAAAAGGGAGAGCGCCCGCCTTAGACGAATTGGTTGCACATTTGCAAGAAATTTCTGATTTTCCTTATGGGCACTGCACTTTGCGCGGCCTCCTAAAGGAACTGGGTTTCGAATACCGCACTTTGAATAAGATAAGGGTTATTATGGAATCCAGTAGAATTGTAGCTTGGTGATGTATATATCAAAACTAAGGAAGTTTCGCAGTAATGGAAATGAGATAATTTATTTAGATGAAACCTCGTATGATACACATGACGTATCGAGACAGGTGGCAACCTTGCAGAACGGACTGGGAGAAGAAGGCCGGGGTTGTAAAACGATTATAAGGGTTCGTTAAAGGAGTCGGCCGACGTGCACACGCGTTAACTAAACAGACTTTAATGAACATTTATCTCTTAATAAGTAGCTACAAAAAGTAGTTATAGTAAATGACGCTTTAATCAAACTGTTTTACTCTGTTACTTAATACGTTGACGAAATTGTCACTGGACTGTTCGTTAAGTCCCACGGCATTTAGCGCTTTGTCTTGGATTAAACATTGCAGGAAGGCGTGGGCCCTAATAGCCTGATGAAGGACTGCTATTGAACAATTTCTTGTGACCGAAAACTCGCACACGAGGGAAGCTTGTAAAAACAAATGATCCGTGTCCTGTTTTAGCTCTGGTTGAGGGAGTGGCCCTCCACAGAAACAGATCCTCATTAAGTCTGCAGATGCACTGCTACTAGCTCAGCAGGATAGCTAAGAGTCTATTGTTCCAACTCTTCAATATTGTCTCCAGCTTGTTATTAACTGCTGGTGTCAATAAAAAGAAACATTGTACACTCAATCCAGTCTATGTACGAAATATCTAGGGGGAAACATTACATTCCACCGCAAAAATTAGATACATTTCGCCGTCTATTTCCCTTGTAAGACGTCATCCTATATTGACCGTGGTAAAGTCGACCATTTAGATTCATGAAATCATGCACAACAGTAATAACTATTTTGTTATAGCATCCTCATACACCATAACAACACATTCTGCATGCTTACGAATAAGCAAAGGATTATACATCTCAAAGATCGTCGACTGTTTGCACGACTTTCAAATGTCAAAATGGCTGAAAGATTTGTATGCCGTGACTTGTGAGGTTGTTTCTTTATGTGTTACTGTAGGTCTAGATGTGTTATTTAGGGAGTCAAATGACTTGTTTTATTGCTTACAAAGTTGTTTTTTTCGTGAAATAGTCTCTAAAAATGCAACTCGTGGTTTTGAACTTCTCTAGATAAATTCCCTCTCGGCTTCGTCACTCGTGAACTTATCAGTAATTTCAAAACCATTCTGACATTACCTATGATAATGGATGATTTGAAAACGTCTGAATCTAGAAAAATTTCTGCGTTACTTGCCTTTATTAAACATACTCAAAAATGAAAATTGGTTATACCAAACTTGGCAGTTCAAGAATGTGACCCGACGATTTTCAGGAAAAAAATCCCCTCACCGAAGACAACCCTTTACATGGAATATTTTTCGAATTCCCTTAATTTTCTCAAATATATTACATAATTACATACCATAAGTTTAGAATATTTTCATAGCAAATAAAATGTATATCCTAAAATTTTCGGGAACATCTCCAGAAGCCTTCAATCTGGATGACTTTTGCATAACTGGGAAATCCTAAAGGTACGAAAAATCTTACTGCATAAATAGTGTAGATATTACTTGTTCTTCCACACTAGCAGTGTGCAGGCTAAGGTTTGGATAAGTAGAGTCAGAAAAAATTTTAGCCGGGCTTTGAACCACAGATCTCTCGCTCTCTGTCTGTCACTCTTAGCCATTGAGGTACCATAACAAAAGGCCAGCATGACGTTAAATCTCCCAATTGACTAGCATTGTCCCCCTTCCCTCCGTTGAACCACTAAAAGATCTCGTATACAAAAAGTAGAGCCCGAATTTCTAAGCGAAATGCATATAAATGTTTTTTTTTTTTTTTTTTTTTTTTTTTGCTGAAATACGGGGTTAGCTTATTTTAAGCTTTTAAATTAAAATATCCTATTTTATACCAATCATATAAATTTGAAAGTAAATTTTCACTCCTAGCCATGATTTTATCGTTCAGGCAGTTTACGTCTGGCTGAAACACTTAGGAGTCGATATAAAGACGTGGATCTTCTTGCCTCTAGCGTAAAAAAGTGTACTGTCGCCGATTAGAGTTCAAAACCTTAATGAACTTCTTCCAAATTTGTCTTTACCTCCGCAGCCTCGATGGGGTTCTAGGTTAAAGGGTGTGTCGTGCTATGCAGTACATTTCAATTAAGTAAAAACAGTGTTGTACTCCTTAGATGCAGAAGACGTAAGCAACATTACCACAGCACAGGAATGTTTTGCTAATATTGGCATTCAAGATAAGAGATTACATCTGTAACAGTTTCTCCAAAATACCTGCACCTGGAAGCTCGAAATACCTTGGAACATTCACTTTGATAAATTAAATTTCAGTAAAGTTGTCTTCAGAGACTCGCGGCACTGTTAAAGCTGCTTTGAGAAACTCAGTAAGGTATTAATGAAACCTCTGGTTATAAACAGTGTGTAAAGTTTCTATAAAGCTTTCTGGTACATAAACGTATATCGAAGTTGACTTCACTCAAGAACTGTGATGCTTCTCACGTGTTCCAGTAACGTCATGCGACGTTGAGAGATCTTTTTCACTCTATAAAAAAATCTTCACTGACAAACGCAGGAGCTTCACACAGAAAATCATGTTTATGATTAAATTTTTATTTTTATTTGGTTGTTTTTGGTGTTTATTTGTTCCATTTTTCGTGCTTATATGCTTTCTTTGATTGTGCTTACAAAGCCGGCCGCTAACAATAACATACATAACTTTTGTGGCGACCAACTATGCTGTAAGTACTCATGTTCCAGGATTCATAGTTTAACAGGATAATTATAGAAAACACCAGTTGGTTGAAGAGTTAATGGCATGCTGGCATGTTGCCATGACAGCTTAATGGTTAAGAGCCACCTTACGGAGGCAGGGAGATCCGTGGTTCAAATCCCCATTATGGCAATGAATTTTTCAGCCTTACTCTACCTATTCAAATGTGAATATTGTTAAAACATATATTTATGTTTAATGCTACGCTTCGTTGTGTCTATGTAGATTTGACACAGCTACATAGGCATCGTACTCCTATTAAATATAGAAATTTCTACTGGTCACTGGTGAACTAACAAAAAGTAGCAAATACTAAGTAGCTATTAACTAACAATAATTATATTCATTTAAGCAGCAGCAGATTTGAATGCTGAAGATCCCAAGTAATACGAAAATTGACAAATACGAGGGCTGTTCAATAAAGAATGATCATAATCCTTTTACGGTCATAATTTTTTGCACTAAAGCTCAATCTTATTATGTTCTGTTAGCTTAATGTGAAACAAACACGCCGTAGTAGTTTCATTGTTTGTACTCCTGGTTCCAGCCTGTGAGAACCAGGCAAGTTCAGACATGTTCAGTATCGCCTACCACTGCAATGGAGGTAACATGCAGTTAAAGATGATGTTAGAGGAAGATCCGGAGTTTCTTTCAAACGTAATCACTGCTGATGAAACTTGGCTACATCATTTTGATCTTGAGAGCAAACAGCAAAGCTTATTGTGGAAATCTCCATCACCAACCCCCCAAAAAGCAAAAGTAGTTGCTTCTGCTAGAAAAGTTATAGTCATCTCATTCTTTGATATTCATGGAATGGTTTATCAGCATGTTGTACCTGCACACACATCAGTAACTGGACAATACTGCAGGGATGTCCTGATAACATTGCAAGTCCATATCAGGCGCAAAAGACCACATTTCCATAAAGCAGGCTGCATGCTGCACCACGATAATGCACGGCCGCAAATTGCCAAAGTTGTTGCTGAGTATTTTGCAAAAATCAACGTGAAGTGCATCCCTCACCCTCCCTATAGTCCGGATTTAGCCACATGTGACTTTTTTCTATTCCCTAACTTGAAGAAACGCCGTCGTGGGAGGCATTATCCATCATCAAAAGCAGGGGTGAAGGCTACGGAGGCGATTTTGAAGGCTCTCTCAAAAAATGATTTCCAAAATGTCTTTGAAGACTGGCAGAAACCTGGGACAAGTGCATCGCATTCAGGGGAGACTCTTTTGAGAAAAACAATCAAAATTATGAGGATGAGTAAAGGTACGTTGTCAAAAAAATTGTGATCATTCTTTACTGAACAACCCTCGTATATAAAATATCCTAATTGGTAGCAACTATCCCATTTCTACGCCTACTTTGGAAAAATACATTTAATATAAACGTTACGGATATTCTAGGTACACCATCGCAGCGTTTCTCACCCAGGCCTCGCTTATAAGATCGGGTTACTTTAATACATTCATCTACTTTAGGCTATTCAGATCTATACGAGTGAAATGCATTGAGACCCTTCCTTCGTCATCAGTATAACATCGGTCATATGGTGGAAACCAGTGTTCTTTCAGAAGAAACAAACGCTATACAATGGAATAATGGGCCTCTTTTCTACTTCAAGATGTACCTATATATCCCCCAGGATTTATTCATGTCTCCAAAGTTTGTATTCAGATTCTGCAGATAATTTACACATTGAAATATACTACACAATAAAGAGTTCGAAGGCTTACAGAGCAGCCTATTCTACACATTCCTTATGAACATGGTGCGGCACGATTACATGTGTTCAAAACAAAGACACGTGACTTGGCAGGATGTTTTCGTTTCGGGTAAGACCAAGAAACAAATGCACGTGCTTTCACTTGTGCAAGAGAGGTTGTCCTTGCAGAAAATGGCAAACATTAGCTACAATGTTGTCATCAGCAGCATCGCGTGCAATTGTTTGCTTCTTCCTTGTTGGGCAGGATGACCCACTCTTTACTGCTACGGCTCGGTCAGAAAGTGAAAATATCAGTTGGTTCCACGTCGTTTAAGGCCTCCATGTTGGAAGACAGAATGGATGCTGAGCCATGAATGACCTGATGTGTCATTTACCTCCCTAAAATTTTCTTATATGTTGCTTCTACCCCTACCATGGTGACATCTTTCCCTCACATTATCAAATTCTGAGCTGCAGTAAATTTTATACATAAATTGCCAATCGGCGTCGAACTCGTGTACCTTAAATTGCTTAACACTGAACTAAACCACAATAGTTGCCACCAAACGTATTGTGTGGATAGCAGCATTTTGGAGTGACCGAGGAATTGATTGGGGTTCAAGGGATCGTAATTCATAAATTCCTGCATGTTTTAGGTTTAACGTCCTTTAACTGGTTGGATCACATCAAACGATGAAGCTTAAATGAGCCCAGGGTTCATAGAGCTTTAACTCACCCTATATTAATCTTTCAGAGTAAGGAAAAACTCCTTACTTACCCTAACCGAGGATGCAAATCGCGCCCTCTTAAATGTGAAGCTGACACTATCCCCACACTACAGAAGTGGCGACTTTGCATTATTATGGATGCTTTTTAACTCAGTTGTTCTAAGCGCACTATTCCATATTGGGTTTAACCAGCTTAATTTTGCTCCTACGCCTCTTTATCAAACTCAAGGCTCTTTTTACGTGTCGTAAATCCACAACAAAGGATCACCTGCTTTACTACTGTTGCACGCCCGAAAAAAAAATAATTCGCCAGTCTCCGCCGGATTTGAACCCTAGGCCTCGTGAATCAGAGGCCAGCATTGTACCTCTAAAACCAGGAAGATTACTTGTTTACATAAATGCCCTTATCGAATTTCTCAATGCAGTTAACCTAAACACAATTTCCTCTACTTGGAAGGTATAAGAATGTACTGCACTTTACCAAAACATTTAATGCCAAGTTTTTACACTTTTGAAGCATCCTGAATAAGCAAAAATAAAGTACTTTTAGTAAAAGATCCTGTCTGAACAACAGAAAACACAAGATATCGGATAAATACAACTATATATGCAAGTTCCGCAGCTTCCAAAGATGCGAAATGAAAATAGCCTACCCCAAAGTATTCTTTACATGGAAAATGGGTTTAAATGTGTTATTTTCTCAAACATTTTACTGCTATGCCATATATTAAATTAATATATGACAAGTAACGTGTATCAGTTACGAAGAAATACTTGAAAAACAATTGAAGGCGTTTCCACACTAAAAACAGTATAGATTTCGATCAACTGTAAGAGTAATTTTGTATATATGTAAATATTGTATTATAAAAGTGATAAGATAATATGCGAGCATATAAAAATAATGTACAAAGACTACAGAAAATGAGAAATTTTATATAAAGTTGTATAAAATATGTAAAATCCATGTAATGTTACTATATGTAATAGGGCATGGTGATTTAAGTAAGATTCATGGCTGAGTAAGATAAAGAAAATGTTAAAAATAGGGTTTGGTGTTATGTGAGAAAACCGGAATTATTGCAAAGTGGATTTTGGAAAGAAGTTAGGTTAATAACGGAAAATATTCAAAGGCAAGAAATGTTAGGAAGCTTCAACTTGAAAAGCTCACTGGAAATTTGTAGAGAGATGATCTGGAACAGGGAAAAATACATAGATATTTGTGATAAAGCAGCAAGAGAAGGCTCTACATGGGCCAAAACAGGGCTGGTGAAATTGAAGGGTTTGGGAAGAGAGGGGTCTGGAGAAATGCCCATTGGGTCACCAAAGGGATAAAGAATGACATTTGCTTTTAGGGTGTGAAGAAACTAGGTCGCTTAGGCAGAAGATAGGTAAAAAAAAGAATGGGAAAGGCTACCAAAAGAAATTCAAGCAATGAAGTTAATGAGTGTTATAACTAGTAAAAATTTAATTGAAACTGGAAACTTTTTGGGCAAAGTAAAAGCCAAAGGATTGAGGCAGATATGACGAAATTCAAGATGAGGTTATTTTAGATAAGATGCCAATAGGGACCCATTAACTCGACAACCTCAGAGTTTTGAGTCTATTGGGCCCAAGGGTAACCAGCAACTCAGTGTAGTAATAAGTATGTACTATTTTTTAATAAATTAGACTAATTACAACTGAGCATATGCTCATCTAGTAATATTCATTTGATATAAAATTCACTGTTAATGGATGGTCCTCCAGTGAGGACTCCCATATCATTACACACACTATATCTTGTGGTCCCTTGACAAGTCAAATGATTTAATTCTTTTCAATCATCTCACTTGACACTCTCTTAACACTTTCACCATTTCGGTATTTACGTCCACTCTTTTCAAATGTTTGCTGACTGCCTTTCTAAGTTCTTCAGCTACCGTAGTCATTTTAAGATCCCTGTGTAGGTTATCATTTCGTACAAACCATGGTGCATTAACCGCTGCAAGTGTGTAAATGTATAATAATTTGTAACAGAAATGAAATCACGTATAATCTTCAATTTTCTGTAAATTTCCTGTGAAGTTCCTCTTAGGAAGAATGTATGATCTTGTGTAAGTGGTAAAAGTTAAGCTACAGACGAAACTAGTACATACTCTTGTGTAGGCCTCATACTAATCTATTTTAATTAAGTTTGTTCATGGCATGAGCCACTTCCGAGATACCCGTTCCTGATGGTTAAATACTTCAGTAATTCCTTTAAAGGATCTATCGATATAGTTGTTTGAGTGGATGGAAATAATATGTCGGAGTTTGCACTTTCGTTTGTTTACAAGTCAAAGCCTGTCACTTTTTTTAATTTTACACATTCATCATTTTTGTTTAACGGATTTTGACAGGTTGTTCGCTTAATGGCAGGTTTTCGAGGTCAGTAAATATTAATAAAATCAGCTACGAAACCATGACTGCTGGACCCGTAGCTCAGTCGGCAAAGAACCTGCCTGCCGTTCGAGAGGTCCCGGGTTCAATTCTCGGCTGAGGTGGGGATTTGTCTCCAACCAAGATAATTCCCAATCTTCCCCGTAGTCTGGAAGTATGAATGAGTGCGTTATCTAATGATTAAAATTCAAAGTACCTGCAGCCCGCCTCAGTAGCGTGGTGGTAGAGTGTCTGCCTCACGTTCAAGAGGTCCTGAGTTAAAATCTCGGTCAGGTGAGTTACCTGGATTAGGTTTTCTCCGGGGTTTACCCTTATCCTGGAAGACGAATGTCGGGTAACTGTAAGCTCTATGGACCCTGGGCTCAATGGGCATCATTTCGCCCATTCCATTCATCGTCCGATATGACTTAACGTTGGAAGACGTAAAATAACAAACAAAAGAAACAAAAGTACCTGCAATCCAACGTTTACGAGTTAACACCATCGCGATGTTGGCCGCGACGTGGCTCAGTGGTTAGACCGCTTGGCTCTCACCAAAGAGGCCCGGGTTCGATCCCAGGCGACCGAAAATTGAGATATGTGGTGGACAACACGGCGCTGGGGTGGGTTTTCTCCGGGACCTCCGGTTTCCCCCGCATTCTCATTCCACCGGTGCTCCATCTTCATCTCATGTACCATCAGTGTCATCGCCTGTGGTGCCGTATGTAGTAAAAGCGGGCGTTAAACACTACACACACACCATCGTGATGTGTTCCAAAGGGAGTAGGGCCGCCGATATCACCATTGCAGTTAAAGGCGGGGTATACATAGAACAACTGTCGAGTAATAACTGTAAGTAATCATTTTATTAAGTTAAATATTTTGATTTGGTCTCGATAGCTTCGCTTCTCATATGTTCTGTGAAGGAATATCCAAGCAACATATTTAAGAAACTTCATTTATACTGTTATGACGATGACGATGATGATGATGATGATACCGCAGTAATTCATCACTTTCTTACTTGCCCGCTTCTGTAGCGTAGGTGGTAGTGTGGTTGCCAAAACGTTCAAAAGGTACCGAGTTGGAATCTCGAACAAGGTAATTTGTTTAATTTTTTATCCGGGATTTTTCGTTATCCCAGAAGATGAAAGTCGGCTAAACATCTTCTATAGACCCGGGGTTCGTTTAAGCATCATTTGAATTTATCATAGCTCAGTTTAAGATTACGAGTTATTGCTATTTATTCTTATGTTTTCATTAAGGTAGGTTTAATATTAAAGTGTGCAATCATGCAAAAATATTACGCAATAGACGGTTGTGAACTGATATATAGAAACTCTGAAATAATGAAGGCAAAAGGTTCCTTGGCTTCCAGTCGTATTACGCACTGCAATATAATTCACTTCCAACAACATTTGATCAGTGCTCAACTGAAGGTAGAAGCAAGCTAAGAATTGTGATTGCATCAAGAACCACTACAGTCTTGAAAACGAAGGAAAACAGAAGACAGGGATTTACAAATTACCAAGTAATCATATCAAAATGACAGGATGTTGCTCTTCCGGGAGAGAAGTTCCCTACTTTGCACATGGCGCATACACATATTGAAGCTTCTTTTATCGAAGAATGTCCCTTTCCTTACGTCCTTTACTTTAAACTTCAATGTGCATTTCCTGAAAAATATTTAATTATTTATCTGTGTTGTGAAAAACAAATAAAGCTTTCCAAGAAGTATTTTCATCCCGCTTTTATCTTTGTAGTATAAGTAGATAGAAGACATTTGTAGGAAAAAAATTAATTTTATTTGAACGTTCTTTAACCTTGTATGCCATATCTAATGCTTAAATGTCTCTCGGCGCACGCACGCGCACGCGCACGCACACACACACACACAAACTTCCAAAGAGATAAGAGAATTTAAATATATATTTAAATATATATATATATTCCCATCCCAACTACCCTTTAATTGCAAGATTTTTTTTTTTAATTTCTGAATTTCTCAAAAATTACTCCAACGATTAAATCACCATATTTATTATACTTTCATGGCAAATCAAAAGATATTTTTAATTTTCTGGAAATATTCCTCTTCTGAATGACATTTGGATAAATGGCAAAACGTATGAGAAAAGCATTGCCAAAAATAAAAGATCTCATTAAAACCACAATTCATGTAAAATATATTTTAGTTCTCAACTTTTTCGAGATATATCCTTATTGTTGGATTGGATTTTCAAACATTATACGTAGAAATGCGCAATGTTTTCTGTTAAGAGCTAAGGACGTCAGCTTCTCACTTTACTTACCCTATTTCGTTTTGAATGGGTCATAGCTCGCCTAACAGTAGGTGGAGACCAATCCACTCTCCAATCTTACTGCTTATACTTTTCTAATTAGGAAGTCATTCGTTCTTTTATCACTTGGCCATGCAAAGAGTAGGACGTTTCAAGGTTATCACATAGCAGTCAGCGATTGAAAAGGTTTGCCATTGTTTAAGGCCACTGTATTCATCTATTCCCATTTTAGCTACAAGGAAATATGTGCAACAGTTGAGCTGGAGACGGCACGTCTCCGATTGTTGCAACGAATGACAATATAGGATCCCAGAATACGACGTCAGGGAGACCAAATATGAGATGAGAAAACTTCAAAAAGACAGTAGAGACACGGTGATCAACACAAGCTAAATACAGAGCTACATGGAAGAAGTAGCTAACCATGTGCTATAAACTAAAAGAGTGTATCATAGATAAATCTGTACAACAATGGTGTATGTGTTAAGTCAGTGAAGTAAACAATGACAGTGCTAAGGACACGTAAGTACTCCGTCACTGGAGTGCAGCAACTGCACAAGGCTCTTAGGAGTTGCGACCCTAATGGGCTTTCCAATTGCTACTTCCTGGGCCGCAGGAGACCTTTGCCCTTAAGAGATTTACAAGCTTTTCAAGAGCCATTATTTTTGTTCTCTCATATAATATTTGAAGGTGATACTCACTTAAGAATTTAGAAGAAGAACTCATTTATGAGATACTGTAAATAATTTTTCAACAAAATCTAAATTTAGCAACTTTTGTACAATGATTCATAGCATTTAATTAATATAGATTATGCTCCAGGAGTTCTAACGAGCACACTACATCTCTGTAACGTTCTTGAATCATTTTTCTGTAATATGTGCATGATCGTCAGCTATTCCCAGTAGATGGAACATCGACCGATAGAAAACAAGTCCTGCACGAGTTAAAATGTAATAGGACCACGCATATGCGCTAAATATGCCCGTTAATTAGCGCTAGATAATTATAGTATCTCCCCTTGAGGTTTAGTTAAAAGTAATGCCTTTGACAGAGGCTGGAGTATTAGGTTTCAAAATGAATTCCAAATTAATTCCATGGGGCTGTTACAGGCTTCTAAAAACATTGATATTTTCCTAGCGTACGAGCGAGCTCTGCTAACAAACGTTACGTTAATTATAGACTCTGCTATGTACTAAGTAATTAGAGCAAGTATTGGATCCCACCCACAACTTCGATGTCGAGATTTTACTGGAAATCTGAGTATTATAAAAGCTGCTTTAGAGAGAGGTCCATTTGCGAACAGGATTACTCAAAAGCGAAACGACCTAGAAATACCAAACCTCGTATATCTGAAACATTCTGTGAATGGTCTGTAAGGCTCGCTTCATTATCAAACACGTTTAAGGTACCAACAAACCGTAAGAGGAACATCTTACATACAAAATACTTATGGGTCTTGTGAGCTAAGTTGATCTTTAACAGCGAGCGAAAAAAATTTAACCCCCGAGGTCTAAGTGCCACATGATAGATCAGCAGGATAAATATCAAACCTCGCCAGTCACATACGCAATTTTATCCGTTACCTAAGAAGAAAAATCGATTTGAATTATGATTTATAAAAAAAGCAAAAAGCGCTCAATTTCTTCTCGGGCAGCAAGCCAGGTGAAAAGACGATTAGAAATCAACGTTTCGGGTGTGTGCGTCTCTCCCATCAACAGTATATTCATTAAATGTTATAACTACAAATGAAATACTGGATATAACACAAATATAAACAAAGACAAAACACTGTCAGAATTCGCTTTACTGAACAAAAGACTGTTTTCAATAAATTGAATGGCAGGTCAGGAGATGGCCTGAGTATAGAAAATTAATTGGATCAAAGAAACGTAACTACTTAACCTGATTATCAAGCTTTCTTTTTTTTATTTACGTCCTCCAACGTTAAGTCATATCGGACGATGAATGGAAGGGGTGAAATGATGCTCAAATGAGTCCGGGGTATATGGAGCTTACAGTTACCGTACATTCGTCTTCTAAAATCATTTAATCTGTGGTCGAAGTATTGAATGTTTTAACTTGTCAGGTAGTTCATCTTCAGCTTACACTAGTGGACATGTACTCCATTTTAACAATTGTACCGTTAGTATTAATTGCAATGAAACCAAAATAATAAAATATATTTCTGTACATTGTAGATGTCGTATGTTTGTTTCTTGTTTTTCAGATAACTAAAGAAAAATTGAACATCGGACTAGGCCATCTACGAGGTAATCGATAGTCAAAGAGATAATACGAGGGTGGCTCAAAAAGTAATGTCTCCTATTTTTTTTCTCTTTTAATTTCCAAGAAAATTCAATCCAATTTACATAGCTTGAAAACTATAGCATTGGCGATTAATTTGTCATGATTCAATATAATCTCCGCCCTTTTTCACAGTTTTGGTCCACCTTTTAACTAGAGCATGTATTTCAATGTGGTAAAACACACGGTCTTGCTTCCTAAGCCATTGAGGCACGGACGTTTTCACAGCCTCCTCATCTTCAAATAGAATGAGGATGAGCTTCCTTTAGTGGCCCGAACAGATGGAAGTCTGATGGTGCCAGGTCGTGACTGTATGGGGTGAGTTAAGACTTGCCATCCCAATTTCTCAATTTCTGCAGTGGTGTAACGGCTGGTATGTGGTCTTGCATTGTCATGCAAAAGAAGAATATCCGCCATAGTTTTTGTTGGGCGAACTCAGCGAAGACGTGCTTTCAGCTTTTTGAGAGTTCTGACGTATTGAACAGAATTTATTGTGCATCCCTGCTCAAAAAAAAAAAAAAAAATCACAGAATTTATTGTGCATCCCTGCTCCAAAAAAAAAAATCGATCATAAACACACCCTCTGCATCCCAAAACACTGTCGCCATAACTTTCCCTGCCGACCGCTGAGTTTTGAATCTTTCTCTTCGGTGACGTTATGTGATGCAATTCCATTGACAGCCTCTTTGATTCAGGTTCAAAAAAAATGAGCCCACGTTTCGTCTCCAGTCACAATTTTTTCCAGAAACTTCTCTCCCTCCAAATTGAAGCGCTGCAAGGAGGCCATTGTTTTCCTTGTTTCTTTGTTTTGGGCGGTTAACATTCTTGGTACCCAACGTGAACAAATTTTTGAGTAATCCAGTTGTTCAATAAGTCATCACACTGCCTTTACTGAGGGAGGTAAAGCGACACATTTCACCTGTTACCCGGCGATCACCACGGAAGTTGTCATCGACTCGCTGAATGTTGCATGGAGTCACTGCAGTCATCGGCCTGCCGCTTCGCTTTTCATCTGCCAATGGTGTTTGCCCTTCAGCTTCGTTACAGCGACGAACCCATCGGCTAACAGTGCTGACATCCACCGTTGCATCACCATACACGTTTTTTAGCCTTTCGTGAATGCAAATTGGCGTTTCACCTTCTGCAGTCAATCATAGAACGCTGTCTAATACGAATGTCGATGTGAACCATTTTGCAAGAGGATGCAGTGCTGCCACCTGTTGAATTAGGAAGTTACTACTGCAGGGGATTGGAGAAGAAGGTTTGAGGAATTGCGCGAAATTCAAAGTTTGCACATAACTTTTTTAAGGAAAAAAAATAGGAGGCATTACTTTCTGACCCACCCTCGTATAATGTTAGAGTAGACGTCTCTGAAGAATGTGTGTTTGTCTCACAAATTTTGACTTTTTTCTTCTGCTTGACTTGCTATATTGACTCGGGTAGTGATAATTCGAATCTCTGCAGAGATTATTCCTTTCAAACAGTAAAACACCTACTTTTTCGTAAAAAGTATTGCGTAACGTGTTTTTCTTATAGTAAAGGATAAATATAGTTTATTGTTAATGTACACAATTTAAGTCAAAAAGTTTGTGGCGTTAATAGTTCCTGAGATATTCTTTGTAATATTTAAGTTTTTGAATATGTATGATTTTTCTCGTGGCTATATAAAAATCATGCGATTTCACAGCCATCCTCTAAGATAAAATAGCTTTAAACTTCTGCATTCTCCACCCACTTTGTGGGTGGTAAGCCTGATTGTTGTAAAGATTGTACATAAAATTTGAATGTGCTAAAATACACAGTTCATTGTTCGCAGCCACCTGAACTGGTTAGTGTGATAGCCGAGATCGAAAATGGAGATTCGTGCTGTTATTAAACATTTTTATTTGAAGGGGTAGATTGTTTAACAATCAGTTCTTGGATGACGTTCACGCGGACTCTGTACCAACATTGAAGATCATTTACATTTGGATCAATGAATTTAAACGTGTTCGTAGAAGCACGAAGATGAATGGCGCTGTGGTTACCCAACTGAGGTCACCACACAGGACACCATTGAAAAAAATCCACTATCTTAGTTAATTGATGGAAATTAATCATTTCTTTACACTAGTCATATACAGATAGGTAGTCAACATGAAAAATTCAATGCCAAGGCCGGGATTTGAACCACGGATCTACTGATTTCCGTCCAGTCGCTGTAACCCATTGAGCTACCATGGCCAACGTGCCGTCCTGACATTAAATTCACCATTTGACTCATATTTCCCCGGTAGACCACTAGGGGCTCTCGCATCCGAGATACACCGTTTGTGACGACTTACTATTTTAAATACTTCAGTCTCAGGCTTCATCATTTAACTCTTATCATTTTAGTTAATTGATGGTAGCTCAATGGGTTAGAGCGACTGGACGGAAACCAGTAGATCCGTGTTTCAAATCCCGGCCATGGCATTGAATTTCTTAGCCTGTATATGGCTAGTGTGAAGAAATGATTAACTTCCATCAATTAACTAAAATAATAAGAGTTAAATGATGAAGCCTGGGACTCAAGTACTTACGATAGTAAGTCGCCACAAACGGTGTATCTCAAATACAAGAGCCCCTAGTGGTCTACCGGGGAAATGTGAGTCAAATGGAGAATATAATGTCAGGACGGCACGTTGGCCATGGTAGCTCAATGAGTTAGAGTGACTGGACGGAAACCAGTAGATCCGTGGCTCAAATGCCAGCCATGGCATTGAATTTTCCATGTTGACTATCCACTATCTGTTTATGCAAGACCACCGAATCAAAAATCGTGAGGTGGCCGAGGCTGAGATGAGCGAGTGACCAATATCCTGCATGAAAATTTGGCAGTGAAAAAGCTGTGTGCAAGATGGGTGCCTCGATTACTCACAGTCAACCAAAAGCGCATCGACCGAGTATCTTCAAAAGCAATTGTCAAAATTGTAACGTACAGGTTATATTGCTGTACAAATTATTTTAGGCTGGTTCTGTCTGCTGCGCAAGGCGTCCCAGGCTAAACTTCCGGTCGGGGGAGGGGGATTTTTCTCAGACCAAGATTTATTTCCCATTTCTATAGATTCTGGAAGTATGGATGTGTGTATGATTTCTGGTTACAACCCTAAGAGAAAGTTTGTATGCGTTTGATAGTGTTATTGCCTGCCTGTTGTAACCGCAGTATCAGACAGCGATTAGGAGGTGGCGAATTAATTGAAATCACGAGAATTAAAAAAGAAGATAAATTAATGAAAATGCTTTGCTAAACTAATATAAAATATTGTTATATTAATATGAAATTAGAATGAAATTAATGATTAAAATAGCGGTTTAATTAAGAATAAGATGGGAAGAATATAATTTAAGACAACTAACATGCTAGAATCCATGTAAGGGAGAGAAAATATTTCTGTAAAATCTGAACACAAGTCGGGGAGACAGGAAGAGGTGACCGTTAGCCTCTTTGTTTAAGGAAAGGTTCAATGTCTGAGAACTATAACCAAGAATATGTAGGAACAATAAGGTTTTCAAGATGCGGTCAAGCGTAAGACCTAAAAGGATTTACTTTGCTGAGGTGATAACGATGTATACCGTTACAAAGAGCCCAGGGTAGGCGTGACCCAACTCACGGTGGGATGTAACGTCAATGAGTTCGATGAGTTTTGCTAACCAATAAAGAAAAATCGAAATAAAATGAGAAACCAATAATAATGTAAGATTTGAGAGATGGGGAGAAGGGTGAGTTATTTTGGTCATGTGATAAGGGTTAGAGTGGGGATCAGAATAAAGTACGAACTGAATCGCAGAGTAGACGAAAAATCACTTCAACAGTCATACTACGAGGGGAAAGACGTGTTAGTGCGCGTGAAGAAGAGGTAGTAAAGATTTCTAAGTCCGAAATGTAGGGAAGTCAAGAATAACGCAACCAGCGTAAGAGAAAATTCACTTCAACAGTCATACTACGAGGGGAAAGACGTGTTAGTGCGCGTGAAGAAGAGGTAGTAAAGATTTCTAAGTCCGAAATGTAGGGAAGTCAAGAATAACGCAACCAGCGTAAGAGAGGCAGCAGAAGAATTTTATAATAGCAAAGTATTCGCCGTATAAAGAAGTAAGAGAATTCTGTTAGGAAGTTTAGTAACAGGTGGTCACCGCTACAAATCAATCTGAATCAACGAACTTAGTGAGAATTAAATTAAATCATTTTTGCAACGAACCAGTGTATTATTGAGACAACTGAGCAGCCAACAAACAACAAATCCATTTCCTACAACCATTCACCTGAGGACAAGAGATCTCATAGCTCCAATTAGAACCCAAATCAAAAGTAAACACCAACCAATTGAAATCTGACATGCGGGTATGCCGCACTGTAGACAATATATTGGGAATTATAAGCCAAAAGAAATATTTAAAACTTTATTATAAAAGTAATGATGTTGGTACTTTTTACTGACTCTGATTTGAATTCATGTGTGGGTTATATAAAGCTAATTTAATTGTTTTTTATTCGAGGTCGAGTTTGGTTTTTTTCGGGTTTCGTTACAGTTCTAACGAGAATTCCACGAGCATCCCTTTGTTAGATACCATCACGTGACGAAAACAAACTTTCCTTGGTTGGGTGATGCGTTCCATGTTCCTGCCGGTACTGACGTCACACACAAGCCTTCACGGCTTTGCCCCCAGTGACCCTAATTCACTAATGTGTGGAGGGGTGGAAAGCTTGGTTGACCTGCTCAATTTAGCATCGTTTGTGCAGAGTGGGTTAAGCTGTTTACTTCTCTTTTTTGTAGCTTCCCAACCCGGTACTAAAGAGTAAACATTTCAACCTGAAACCCCATCAGTCAAAACAGCCTGATACACAAAAAGCATTTATACACAAAGTGGGGGTGGAGTAATGGATTTTTTGACTAAAAAAGTATACGAAAAAGCTTTCACATTTTAGTGGCGAATCTTGGTTTTAGAGCAGAGTATGATAATGATGATGAATGTGATACTTTGCCACCAGAATGAGAGTTGTGCTGCGTTATGTACCACTTGCATGCAGGTAGGTAGTGTGGGTTTGGGGCGCACAACTTGCTGGGGTTATTAGCGTAGCATACGGGAAAGAGTGGATTAGCCTCGAAGGTGTTTTTCTTAAGTTTCCAATTTGTGCACCCCAGCACTCTAACCAGCCTTTACCATTTCTCTATGTGATTGCCTTGAAAGAATTCGAAGAAAACAAATTGGACCACTGTGGGACAGGAAAATTAATTAAAATTTCCCTGAGTGGTATTAACAACCAGAGGCCAACTAACCCATCGTAATATCATTGATGGTTGTTAACCATTACAGTGTGGTGTAAATACTATAGTACTTGACAAATATTTCTTCTGGAATAGATATAATAGAAATAAAATCTCTAAATTTTTTATCCATAGTTTGCTAGAAACCTCGGAAATTGATGTTATGGTTAAATTTTTGTCACCTCGGTGTGCTAAATGGACTACAGCATATCATGTATTAAAAATTAGCCCCAAATTGCACTTCAAAATTAAAATTAATATTGCTAAGGGTTTGTCATAACCACTAATTTATCATTAGTATTACTATCAATTTATTAATATCTACTGACCTGGTTTTTAAATAAATATCCAGTATATCAACGGTTAGAATCTTTTTTAGGAGAGGCAGAGGGGAAAATGAGAACGAATCTCCTCATTTAGTCAAACATCTCGTTCTATTACGGCGCCTGTTTGAACCCCCGTTTGAACGAGGGCTGTTCAATAAAGAATGATGACTTTTTTTTTTGACAACGTACCTTTACTCATCCTCATAATTTTGATGGTCCTTCTCAAAATAGTCTCCCCTGAATGCGATGCACTTGTCCTAGCATTTCTGCCAGTCTTCAAAGACATGCTGGAAACCATTTTTGAGAGATCCTTCAAAATCGCCTCCGCGGCCTTCACCACTGCTTCTGATGATGGATAATGCATCCCACGAAGGCGTTTCTTCAAGTTAGGGAATAGAAAAGTCACATGGGGCTAAATCCAACCTATAGGGAGGGTGAGGGATGCACTTCACGTTGATTTTTGCAAGATATTCAGCAACAACATTGGCAATATGCGACCGCGCCTTATCGTGGTGCAGCATCCAGCCTGCTTCATGCAAATGTAGTCTTTTGCGCCTGATATGGACTTTCAATGTTTTCAGGACATCCCTGTAGTATTGTCCAGTTACTGATGTGTGTGCAGGTACAACATGCTGATAAACCATTCCATGAATATTAAAGAATGAGATGACCGTAACTTTCCCATCAGAAGCAACCACTTTTGCTTTTTGGGGGGGTTGGTAATGAAGGAGATTCTCACATTGATCTTTGCTGTTTGCTCTCAGGATCAAAATGATGTAGCCAAGTTTCATCAGCAGAAATTACGTTTGAAAGAAACTCCGGATCTTCCTATAACATCAACTTTAACTGCATGTTACCTCCATTGCAGTGGTAGGTGATACTGAACATGTCTGAACTTGTCTGGTTCTCACAGGCGGGAACCAGGAGTACCAACAATGAAACTACTACGGCGTGTTTGTTTCACATTAAGCTAACAGAATATAATAAGTTTGAATTTTATTGCGCAAAATTATGTCCGTAAAAAAAAATGATCATTCTTTATTGAACAGCCCTCGTAATTTGAGTTTAAGGTCGAACGTGGAATCAAGAAGTCGGATCATAAAGGTTTTTTTGGATATCACTAAAGCACTCCAGCAACCAAATTAGTAGAAAGGAAATATTAAAGTGTTTTCGTTATGTATAAATAAAGCGTAACATAACATAATATACATGTTCTCTAATTTAATACTTGAACATTTATTGACATTATCACTAAAATTAACACAGAAATAAATTTATAAAATGGTGAAAATTGGGGTATCAACGGGTCCTGAGCGAGTTACCCCCGCCTTCGAAAATGTATTTCTCTATGATGATGTTCATACCTTTCGGAAAACCAAATAATATGTCCCAATATCAATTAAAGGGGACTTCAATCCTAATAAAATTTTACTGCAGTATACACATGTTCTGTAATTATTTTTTCACTATCCGTGTGTAGGATAAGGTTTTGAAAGTTAGTCAGAATGAAAATTCTGGATTTGAACCAAGGATTAGCATAATACATCCTTTTAAGTCGCCATTAAGGTAGTTGTTTCATGTGTACAAGATCTCCTAGTGGTTTGCCGGGAACAATACGAGTCAGTTGGAGAACTTAACGTCGTACTGGTAAGCTGTCGTGGTAACTCAGTGGTTAGAGCAATCGGACGGAGACCAGGAAATCCGTGGTTTAAATCCCGTTTAAGGCGTTTACTCTACCTTTTCCGTATTACCTATGTTCGCTGGGTAGGATTTATTGAAAAATTAAAGTTTATTTCTAAGAAACAATGTGCTAAGCATTTTGAGTATCAGTATCACAATAATGAACTAGAATTCCAATCCAAAGATCCTGGATTCGATTTCCGGTTAGAGGGTGGGAATTTGCTTTTTATCTAGTATTATTCTCCACTCTCCCTAAAGTCTGGAAGATTGAATGAAGGTGTACATTTAACGTAATTCCCTAAATTAATACCATCAGATTCTAAAACGAGTAAACATAACTGCAATTGTTATAAGAACGTCGATATAACCCGAGATGCTAAGGCAACATATACAAGTTTGACTAAGTCCTAGGAACAGAAATGCCTCGTTATAATATGTTCTCAATTGAACACGAGATTGAGAAACATCCTCGGCGATGTAACAATTAGCCAACTAATTTGTTACGGACATCACGTATCCTGTTGCAAAATAGAGAAACCACAATTGCTTAGCCAAAAAATTGAATAGAAGATGTCTGCCAATAAGCACATCGCTGATATGGAGATCTTACTGTTTGAAATGCATTACCTTTTAAGTCCAATAACAGCTTGTAAATTTTTATACGCTGCCAAGAAAACTTCTTATTAAACGTCTCAAAGATAATTCTGTCAAACATGAAATGAATAACGCCGCAGTTCTAGTATTTTTGGTAGAGGAATACTAAATGTTTTTTGGCGATGCCGCAAATCTAGGTCGTTCTCCACTCAGATATCAGGAATATGTTTTGACAGCCGGAATTATTACATTTTCGTGCTCCGTATTTTTCTTTCTTCTGTAATGGGAGCGTTTTGTCTTAAAAAGACAGATGAGAAAATACTTCATCTCGCCTTCACAGATTTAGCTCGTTTTTCCACATCTCTGCTCAATATTTCAGCACAATTTGGAAACTATGTTCACTGAATTGAGGAAAAGTGTTAAAAAAGTCTTATGTATTTCGTCCAGATGACCTATCTCTCAAATGGTTTTACGAAGGCTTAATTTAGTTTATTGCATAAATGTCTTTATTACACAGATGAGGAACAAAAGGCTGAAATAATTCCAAAATCTTGAAAAATAGGGTTGCTATGAACTGGCTCACATAACTACCAGAAACAAAAGAATGACATAACGCGATAAAGTATATGAAATCAGTGAATCTCGGGGGGAGGGGGGGGGGTGGAAAAGGTTTCTACAACCTCTCTCGACAGGTTTATGACACCCCATGTCAGTTCTGTTACAGACCATTCAAAAACATTCTGACGCTTCTGCTTTTTCTGGATAAACCTTCTAGGTTTTAGTGTACAGAGTGAACAGGACGTATGCTTTTTAACGGTTCTGCTCCTTGTGTAGCATGCATTTACTGTCACACACATTCGCTGTCCTTGTCCCACTGTAAGGGTGGCGCATTCCTTTCAGGGACTTTGCGTTTGTGGACATTAAGGAGCCCGGCTCGATAGCATAGGTGGCAGCGTGTTTGACTTACGATTAGGAGGTCCAGAGTTCGAATCTCGATCAGGATGGGGTATCTGGATATGGTTTCTTTACGAGGTTTTCCCTTATCCTGAAAGATGAATGTCCGGTAACTCAGATCTATGGACCTGGGCTCATTTCAACCATTCCATTCATTTGTCGTCCGATGTGATCTAGCCGGTTAAAGGGCATTAAATTCTAAAAATAAATAATAATGAATATAAAGAAAAATTAAATAGAAAAGTATAGATTTTTGTATAAACACGTCGTACGACTGTTTTAAGTTCAAAATAAAAACATTTGAAGGTACAATACACTGTTTGGCACAAGTAGTGTTACGTAGAATTATTTAGGTGATTACCTAAAAATATTAGTATTTTTATTATGTTTTGTCATAAAATATTGATACTTGGTATGCTGCATTCCGTCTTAAAGTAAAAAAAAATTGAAACTGACTTAAACAATATTTTATATTTTTATTTTTCTCACATATGCATTACATAAAAAAAACCATTTTCACCTTAGGAAAGGTGCTAGTAAAACTGGAATATATGAAAATAGGAAATTTACAAAGTAACTATTTAATTCAGTTGCACATCGCTTTAAAAAACTTAGTCATACATACCAAAATAAGACAGGAAATAACCTATCCTGACAAATTATTCGTAAGATGCATTCAGATGGGTGGAATGGAGTTATACTCACACCAAGAACTTGGACAAACCTTTTATTTCGTCTCTAAAGGGGCTCTTAGGTCATAGTTAAAAGCAGTAAGGTATATGATGTTCCACCAGATCATCGCTGTTTCTTGCGGTTTTCCCTGATATTTGAAGTGTTCGGTCTACCCAAGGAGAGGATTTATTGTATCACACTACAGATAAGTGACGGCATCTGTAAGACTATTCAACTCGTACATAATTATAATATTAATAACAAAGAGAATTTAGATGCCAAACACCCCAAACTCCTTATCGCTACGAAGCAGATTTCTGCAACACTCGCTAAATAGAGAGAGTAAAGAAGGGGCGGCGTTTCTTTAACTCTAATGAAGTATTGATAATCTTCTTGCAATGACCCTTAAAACGTAAACATAACACATCAATCACTGACGGTGGATGGGGACCAAATAATCTTAGATACAGGTTCGGACAAGCCAAGTGCAAAATGTTTTCGTTTTAGTATATTTTTACTTTACCTACTATGAACTTACTAACAAGAAAAAGTACTGTACTCCTCCCAAAACTCTTAATGCCACAGAGAGACTACAAATATTAGTTTTGAGATCCTGTGAATCCAAAAAGAAAATGTTCCCATGTCTCTGAAAATAGCATAAACCCAAAACCCTAAGTAGATTGACTATCAAATTTGACAATGAAGCTCAGCGTGTTTCCATGAAGTGACAAAAAGTTTAAGAAAATCCTGCATCCCGAACAATCCTTTACATGGAAAAGAAAAAGCTTTCAAAGCAATGCCTCCAACAATTTTAATTGGATAACAAAATGTACATCTGGAATGTTCTACGAACAGCCTATGAAGTCCTCTTTCTTCTCAATTACTTTAACTGGTAACCGTAACATATAGACCAAACCTTCCTACATAAAAATATAAATCTAATTTTACATGATACAAGTTATATCAAGTAAAATTTATGTGGCGTTAACCATTTCCAAGATTTCTGTACTATGGTTTGAATCTGTTACTGATTGTACTTTTCTCAGTTAAGTCGTTATTCCTTTTTTCTTGGTTTATGCAAAGAACTTGCAATTTTATTCAAATCTGTAAGGCGCTTCTTGGATAACAAAAGTATATAAAATAATAAACCTTTGTAAGATTATTTTGTACAAGATTCGAGTGGTGAAAGGCATGCAAATGCAACGCATATTTTTAAATAACTTATATAAAAACTATGTATAAATTTTGTACCATTCATGTACCATATTTTTTCAGCCATATCTTGCGAACGAGCAGTATAAATTTATATTACCTTCACATCCCTCATTTACAAAAAATCATAATCTACGATGAGGTTCCGTCGCAAAAGCGGCTGAATTATTACTGCAAGTGGTTTGAAAACGTACAACAGAAAATATATTGATGTGTTATATGCACTCGGCTTCCTCTACTCATTCTATCTACTGCACCTTAATCAAGATGTCGCTTTGCAGAAATAGCTACATTATAGATACAGCGATAGTCAAATGTTCGATCTTAAAATTCCTTACTTTTTCCATGTAATCGCGAGAAACAGCTGACTGTCGTCTTCTTTAAACACTCCCTCATAGGAAGGACTTGCTAGTCAACGTCGGGAACAAGAACTTTGGACCAGAAAGAGTATTCAGTAGTGCGATCACTACTGGTAATGAAGAAGATAATGCAAAACGGTGAAGATATGAGGTGATTATGGGGCAGTTGGTAGAATTAATGGCGGAGGATACCAGAAAAGGCCTACCTAGAAGCCGCTTTGTCCACACAAAAAAAAAAAAAGAAAAAAAATCCCACATGCACACTCTGGCATCGTACCCGGGTCATTTTAGCGAGAGTCGAGGGGTCTAACCCCTCGCATTCCACCACCTGTATATCGACGGGAGTTAAAAATCACAAAAGTATTGAACAACTCAAACCATTAATTACGTACATTTCAGAAAAGCTCTGTACCACATACAGCAATTTCAAATAAAAGGGATACATCTTTTTACGTTGTAGGTTTTCGTCTATTCTAATGATACAAGATTAAACAAAATTACTTCCGAAAGGAGAGGAATTCAGGATATACATATTATTTGTAATGGAAACATCTTTAATGTGGTATTTTAATCAAAGTCATTAAGAGCCATGTCTTACAGAAAGCAATTTGAATTTTCAAATGAAGGAAGGGTTCTTGAAAATTGTCTTGTATCCTTGGGAAGTACGAACTTACACACCAAGTTTGTATTTATCCGGGTTTTAATTTCAGTTATGCCCATTTGTACATAATAGAAAAAGTAGATGTGATAAAGCATACGTCAAGAACGTCAGGCTTCCTAAAACACTATTAGAGTAGATTAGTGAATGCGGAACAGGTTCTGACCTAGCTTGAAACTGAAGAACAATATCGCATTTTTCCAATCAGATAACATGTAGGCGTCTGCCTACTATAACACTTTCTAAATGTCTCTACCAATACTAGATGAAACACGTGCCTGCTGCGCATGCCCGTGTGTCCATTTGAAATCGCGCCCCGCATGACAATCGCCTGCTGTTGGGATATTCAAGTACTGCTTGTGTTTATTTCTTTGTCGCCAAAGAAGCTAACAGATGTGGATTTAAAAAGGCGCCAACTTATCGTGTTCCAATCTCAAGGAAATGACTGACTGCATCCGGTATTCAAATTTGACATCCGCTTTCGTACCTCGGGCTGTTTCGCGGTTACTAATCAATTTGTCAGAATGCGACTTTAAATCAATAAACCTCTGGGACGAGTATCGGATATTTACCTCGCGCTGTAAAACAAGATTACTGGTACTGGCATAAAGAAGCTGCACACAAATGTTTCTTTCCTCCATAATCTATACGTAGGTGCAATAAATGGTCGAGTTCTGGTAACTCCAACAGGTCCGGGATCGATTAACTGCTGGCGCGGGAAATTTGTCTCTAATCAGAAATTTTCCCTACAGTGAGAACGTATTCTGTGAGCGTGTTTAATATTTAAAAATCAAGTTAACGAACCTATAGTTCAACGAGTAATCACTCCATAAAAAGTTTATCAATGGTAAACCCACTAAAGGTTTTAATTTATCTATATAAAACATAAATTATTGTGGTCCTTAACCATAATACTCGTAGCACAGAAAGCCTACAATAACATACTAAGTTAATTGATCAAACTGCATCCATATACTGTTTCTATCCATCTTTAAATTGTTGGGTGTCATACCGTTTTGGTGAAAGCAAATAACGATACCAAACAAATTAAGTGATGCTAGGCAGGAGAACAAAGACAAATGCTAGGAAGGTGACAAAAATGTGGCATATGCAGCCATGATAAACTGTAATTCATCGTTTCGAGGCGTCTTTTTGGTGAAAAGAATGACACAGCAGGAGTGCCATAGTCAAGGAAGGCAAAGCTGTGGTTTCTATGTGTGTTTATTTTGTTATGTTTTCTAGCAAAATGACTGTATTCAAGTTTCTAAAAAGCTGGGGAAAAAAGGAAAATAAAGAAAGAAAAACGGAACATAAATAGAAATATTTCATTGTACGCACACATGTCGTATACGACGGAGCTATTAATCAATGTTTCTAACACTTTTTGTAACCTGTCTTTCAGTACACTAAGTGCATGAAGTTATACCTTTTGTTACTATTTGCACACGTAGACAGGATACAGTATAGATCCCTTTGCAACCGTAAAGAACAGGCAGAAACTGCTGTATTGTTAAACCTTTTACGCACATGCTAGAAAAAGCAATTTGACTAACGTTGCAAATATTGCACGAAATTAAGTTACAGACAGTATAAGAGAAACAGAAATATAAAGAAAAAGGGAAGGGAAGGAGAGTAACAGTCTGGAGATGCAGATGAAGAAACAGCTGAAAGCGATAGAGGTTTATAAGGCTGCCTCGAGTGTCAACTTTCTAGCATCTTAATGCACATTTCTGATGTTTGATTCTCGGTTGTTTTGGAGAAATATATCTTTAGCTACAAACAACTACCCTCTGGAAGTATGAATGTGAGGGGAAATCTAAGTGCATTTGTTTCTTGATAAAATTGGAGAAAACCAGTGTTAAAACCAGTTCGAGTAATAGCACCATTCATATGATTGTTTCTCAAGCTGCATTCCCATGAATGCTTAAAATACTGTTAAACGATTGAAATAATAAAACAAAAACGGAATATTCATATTTAACGCAATAATATGATCACATTTGCGGGTACTGCTAATATTGTATTTTGTACTACGTGAAATTAGATTTTGAGTAGAACAAGTACCTTAATAACAGACGCGGCTCCGGGCAAACTAATTAAGTGACTCGGAAAGTTGGCTAACTTTAATTCGCAAAATCAGCATCGCAAAAGCGGATTTTATATTGGAATAGTGGTTTTGAATTTCGTTGGGGCCCCCCTTCTGTATGTGAATCCGAAAGTTCCTTAAAATTACCTTTATTTAAAGATTTCTCGTTTTCATTATGTCCACGAAATGACATTTCTTGTCTACTTCCCTAATGGCATATTGCATGAAAAGCCTGTTAACGTTGTAATTGTATTTCACAATATATAGACGTGAGCTTTCCGGAAGAGCGTTTTTTCTTCTCAGATCCTTCAATCCGGCATAATTATGTTCCCCATACCAACGAGTCTTAAATTTCCTGGTGTATTTTGAAGATGCTTCGCCGCAAAGTTTTTCTCAACATAGCACTGGTATTGGCCTACTGACATTTAGGACCATGCGTTTTGTCATTTTTCCATAAAGAAAAGGGAGTTTGGAGACATATCAAGTTGTGTGTTGGATTCATTGTAAATCCCTTAAATATGAAAAATTAAACACTTCACATATCAGGCAATAATTACTGATCATATAAACATTACGTTTTTAGACATGATGCAAACTGATAATAAACAGTAGCACATGCCACGCGGGGCTCGCTTCAAGCGGGTTTTCAATTCTATCAACAAATTTCTTTTCAAATAAACAAAAAAGCAGGAAGAAATTTAAACAGAATGATGAAGAAACCATCTTTTAATTAATGTTGTGTGGTTTCAGTAGTTGAAAGTTTCGGACCCTGGAAATAAACATAGCTGCAGTCTGGTGTGAACTACAGCAAATGGTTTATGATCGCAAATTACTAGTTTTCGTTTCCTTGGGTAAAGTTAAATCTTCTTGCAGAGGTGGCGTAACATGTCTGTAGATTCTTTAAGGAAAACGAAGCTGTACAATGAATTCTACTTCTATTAATACACTGATAAACGTGAAAGAAATCGAAACTATTCCTGCCTTGATTTGTACTTCATGGACTGATTGCATTTGTCTAGCTAAAACAAAAGCCTAAGCTAAACGCTCTCTAAATTAAAGGACACGAACTTTAACAATATTTTTACCTTAACTTGTAGAGACGAAAAATATTTGATCCCAACATAATTTTCTTAATATTTTGCCAGTAAAATTGATTACTCAATGTTCACTATTTATTTACGTGGTCAGAGATATAAGCATTTTACACTTAACCTAAGTTACAACAATGCCAGTCTTTGTTTGCTTTGGTTTTAAATTCCCGCCAGGGGCGCTCTGCTAAAGTGTAATTTGCTCAGTTCTTGTATAGATCGCACTTTAGGAACAGGTACCAGTTGCTATTTTTTCACTTTAATTTTTATTAAAATCCTATAAAAGTAGTTTACTACTTTTATTCAAAACATCAGAAGACGAAATTAGAAGGCAAAACACTACACAGAGAAAAGAGGTAGAAAAAAGAGAGGCGGCGAGAGAATTTTCGCAATTAACGCCATAACGTAAGCTCAGTTGCTGTTTCTTTAGGTCTAAAAGAAATAATTATGGGACTGAAAGGTCAGTTTTGTGCAACTGAGAAACCGTTCTAGAAAAGCTGTGAGGTAAAGTCAAGGAAATTTCTTTTCTTTATCACATTCGTATACGTTTGTGAGGAAAGTAATTATTTTATCAACACACGTTAGTTGCGCTATATTTTATCTTAAAAATGTGGAAAATTTAAAAAATAATTAAGCTGTTATACACAATATGAAAAATATCGAAATTTTGTCGAAATGAAGAAGGAATGCCAATCATTCCTTGCGCTCTTGGGAAAGAAAATAAGTAAAGTGAGACTTTCAAGCATATTCCTGCAGAAGATGCACATACATTTGATAAAGTGCAATAATTTAAAAACTTAGAAACCAGAAAACTTTATACCCATTATATATACTGTTAATACAGCTTCTTTTCGGAATGTTCGCGTGGAACTATAGCCACGGAAATCCTTAGTGGCATAACATAATTCAAATGGTCAACTTTAACAGGGTTTTAACAACATACTTGATCATAAAATGAGCAGAAATGTTAAATGTGTAAGTTGGATTCAGTCTTTTGAAAAACCATTCCGTTACATTTTTAATTTAAATAGAATTACCTCAATGTGAAACTGTAAATTCGTGTTTCCCGTCACGCCCTTGCTCCACTAGACAGTGAAAAGCTGGTACCTTTAATTGCAGCCCATTTTGTAGCACGCAGACCGAGCGAAAATGACTGCCACTTATTCAGTTTCTTCTTGCTTTTATTTTAATTGCAAATGTCTGTCTACTTGGATTACTGCTGAGCCCTCTTCGTAGATTTGTAGCTTCAATTTATTCAACTCCTTGAGCACGCAAAAAGGTTTGAGACGCGGCAAAACAGGGGAATAACAAGGTAATGACGACATCTCGGGTTTTAAAGCGACTTATTGGAATAAGACTGAATAGGTTAACATTTCTTCTTTCTCCCAAAGTGAAATTATAAAGAAATAAGTATTTAACAAAATTTTCAAATGGTTGTGAAAGTTGGGAGAATTGGAGAGATCCCTGTGGGCCGTCCATTCTACCATCAGTCCCCCCCCCCCCAGATCGGGAAAGAGCGAGCGCTGGAGTGATGGTTCCTCTTTCACTGCAAAGTTTCTGTCCCTACAAATATTTTGGGGTGGTTGACTCGGCGACGGCAATTTGGTGCATTGCGGTGTTAAGGTGGAATTTGTGCTATCTAAGGCATCTTCCTCACGCTTTCGCCATGTTGGAACGGCAGCGGCGAATAGTTAGACACCCTGTCCTTGCTAGTGCTCATCGTCGTCCGAATCTGGCAGCCTTTGCGGTTTCCTCTTCATCCTTTACCCAGATGTCACGTAGGAACCTAAAGGCCCTGCGATATTTCTAATGTGGTTCTGTGCTCCAATATTTGGCGGCTCCTCCGGATAATTAACGCTAATCCAAACCTCTGAGATGGGTTTCGCTAACTTTAAACTAGACATATTGAAACATACGTTAACTAAAATTAGTAAACAGTTATCAGCTGCTTCCTGTATGTTTTTCTTACTGAAGGAAGCCTTACTGCCTGGGGACAGATGACAGTCTAGGAATAGACACTGGTAGAGAGCACCCAGGGTTGGGTGTATGGACTTTTCTAAATATCCTCATTTGCATGTCATTAAATTATTATTCAGAAGCAACAGAATTGAGAAGAAGTAGATATCTGAGATTTAAGGCAATGTTACACTGAAAATTCGCCGAAAATATTGAAAATCATGGAATTTTCTTTTTTGTCAGTTTTTGGTAGCTTAGGGTGTGTAGTAATAGATGGCATGCAATTTTTATCATTTGCACCGTTTTAGGCCATCACGTGATCAATTCAACGAGACTTTTAAAATTAATTTTCTGAGAAACTTTTAATAACATTTTTCAGTATACAAAATGCCTCACACGTCAAAGTTTTTCATTTAACTTGATGAAACTTACAGGACAGGTCCATAATATGTAAATAAGAAACTTCACATACCCCTTTTTTGTTAATGTTGATGTTTTGAAAATTATATGATGTTAAAGAATAAAAGAAAATATTTTCAAAATTTTGAGAGCTAACACATGGAAAATATTTTACAACAAATTTTACAAAAAAATTTCAAAAAATAGGAATGTGGGTCTTTTAAAATTGCTCTGTATTAGTCAAAAACAAAATTTCAACTTAAAAGCTCAATTTTTTGACACGTAGAAAATGTTATATGGCAAGTAATTTTTACAACATTTTCACAAAAAATAGTTAATGAACTATTAGGTGCAGCAACATGACAATTTGCGCGCAAGTTTAAAATGATACTCTAATTATGTAGCTAAATTTTCATAATGCCAGTTTTATTATTATAGAAGCTGGAATTTTCAGAGTAGCCTTGCCTTAATCAACCTCCTCCTAAAGGTACAAAAGGTACATAATGAAATCGCTTTTATTACACGATTCCAATAAATACTGGAGCTACTACACAACATGATATTTCTGAGATGAAATCTCCAGCTGAACGCCATTCATAAATATCGTGAGGAATGTCAATTACTGGTTTCAACCTTTGACACTGCGATGACATCGAGAGAGATTCGGCGGCCAACTTTCTACAGGGTGCCAATGACCTCCTTGGCGCCTGCGTACTGCAGATAGTTCTCCTAACGGAATGTGCACCTTACAAGGGTATCCTTTACCAACAAACAACGTTCACTTGTTACCCCTTTGGTGAGAGTACAATAATGAGACGTCATTAAGCACTGAAGAGAAAATAGATACGAGGTATTGAAATAACGAGATACATCAGGTTACGTATAGCCTATAAATAAATAGTTTACAGATTGATAAAAGTGAAGGAAAACAATATTAAATAGAAATACATTTAGGATTGAGATGGCAGATTACAGAAAATTAAAACGAAAAATTATATGTAAACATTTCAGAACAATGAAAACGGTGAAGAGAACGACATACTATTTACAAAAAGTAACCAAAAATTACCATTTTAGGTAATAAACTAAACAAATCTTTTAAAGATAGTGGAAAAAATCGTGGATCGACGAAGTCGAAATAGAACTTTTAAGGAACATCCCAAATTGTGTTCAGTCATATCAAAGTTTCAGAGACAATTAAGAATTTATAACATTAGCTACTCTCCATTAACTAAGCCAAAATAATTAGCAGTTATCAAGAATAACATAATTGTGATCATTTTAGTAACTGAAAATTAAGCTCGCAATAACTTTTTAATTAGTAAAATAAAAATAAAAGTACAAAAGCTAGGTATGCAATTATGTTTAAGTATTTTTATATTAAAGTAGTGATTGCATGAAAAAATATGTAAGCAGCATTCGAGATACATATAGTAATGATTAGTACCAATAAATGGGAATATTCTGGATTCTGTAGCATAAATTTATAAACGTTTTGTTCAAGAATAAGTAGTTTACTTTCTTAAGGATCAGTTGTTTTTTCACAAGAGGGATCGAACCAGCTCAATGTGGCGAGCGGTCTAAGACGTAACTAGATTCAAAGGTTTAAATTAAAGGCAAGACATTAGTGCTTAAATATCAAGTAGTATTTCATTAAAATTTAAAATAAGCAGCATGTTACAAGTTTTGAAAATGTTTAAATAGAAAGACGAGATTTAGAAATGTTAATAACGCGTACCTTCCCTTAACATTTGAGAAATTTCATACAGGATCGGGTGTTGCTGTTGATAAATTTGTCTGCAACTTTTTTTTTTGTGGTAATTTTACGTCCTCCAGCATTAAGTCATATCGGACGGTAAATGAAATGGGTGAAATGATGCTCAAATACGTCTGGGGTCCATGGAGCTAGGAACTACCTGACATTCGTCTGTGAGGATAAGGAAACCCGGGAAAAGACCTTATCCAGGTAACTTGACCTGACCGAGATTCGAACTCGGGACCTCTTGAACGTGAGGCAGACATGCTACCATCTACGCTACCCAGGTGCGCTCTGCCCCTATTCCTTACTTGTAACATATTACACTTTTACAGACTATCTAAATTCTCTTTTAAATTAAATGTTTTCTAACTATAGCATTACTACTTTCAACATTCTTTCGTTTAATTTTGTTGCGTTTTTATTGCTCTGTTCAAACATTAATATGTATTCTTATCAGTAATATCGTGTCTAAGTCCAAAAGGACTTTCACTAAATGAAGCTATTAAATGATAACCAGAAGTTTACAGCATTCCAGTGGTGGCTCATGCCGAAAAATGGAAACGTGCTGCGGGAAAAGCTCCATGCAACTCGCCTAGTTCCGAAAAATGAACTCCATGCGCCGATGTTTCTTCGTGGTATAAACAGAACTTCTACCTCCTTTCGCTTTCTGGTCAAGTTTTAGATCGGGTGTTGATCTCCCTAACATTTTTATACAAAGCCTTTCTTCTAATGCTCGCCTTGAAAAGGGGGTTTTCAGAAGTTTATTAACCGTGTTCATTATTTATTGGTTCAAGTTTTCGTAATATAAAATTACCCATACACTGAATAAAGGAGCTTATAACACGTTTCACACTCCCACAAAAAATAACGAAACTAATATGAGCCACTAAATAACGTTACAAAAAGGAACATCGTTCTTGGATACAATGTGAGCATGCGAACCACATTCACTTGTTATGGTCGCGGGAATGAAGTATGGTGCCAACATGATAGGTGCATCACAATCTGCCCTGCGATTTAACAACCATTGGGTATTGGATCTGTTTACGTAAGAAAGTTGGAATTAGTTTCTAGAACTACATATAAAGCAATGATACACTGTTAAATAATTTTCAATGTATATTCAAGTTCTACGGCTATAACTATAAGTATTGGTGGCCCTGCTTCACCATGCAGCGAATGATCACTCCGCAACACCCAGCTGCAGCACGCATTTGTGCGAAAGTCTAGGGAACTCAGGACATTAGGGAGGCAAGTGGAGAAGGTTCTACTGATTACCGAGCTTGCTAGCTCTCAACGCGTTAAAGTCAAGGATGGTTCCATTAGTTACACCGCTGTTTTCCACGCATTAAGAGTTCATTATTGGTCGTATTCGAATTCTTACACTTGCAATAATGCACTGCTATTTATATGATCTTTTAAAATCTCTACAATGTGATTTATAAAACAAAAGAGCGTGCTGCAGCACTACAGCACGAAACAAGTCCACTCTGCAGCATTCCCTAATTCTGGCACTAGTCTTATACACAAGGTTCTTTTGTAGCATAGATAAAAACATGTCAAGAATTAAGCTGCGCTTTAAAGTAATGAATTAGAATTCTGAAGCAGTACAAGGTTAGTTCTGTACCACAACTATTGCTGTAACTTGACTGAGGTGTAATTATTTTCAGATAAAGTATGACTTTACATTTACAAGAATTTGATAAGGGTAACTCATTTATTATGAAATATACTCTTACACATTGGAAAAACCGTTTTAATCAAATCTGCGGGACGATTAATATAAACTGAGTTTTAACAGATCACCAGGAAGAAGTATTTTGAAACTTTCACCCTATCAATTCCCATTTGAAGCACCATACCCATATTAGCCTTAAACATTTCAAGCGGCAAAAATGAGATTCTGAGCTCAACTAATGGAGTTACTCAAAGACTAAGAAGGGCCAGACTAAGAAAGTAACCATAAGAGTAAATCTAAATATTAAACAATTAAGTTATGCGACAGGATTTCAGATAGAATTATACTATTTTGCTCCTTGTTGATGTAGCTACTTTCTGTCCTTAGGGATGGTGTCGATGTTCCAGGTCTTAATCTGAGCTTTTGCTGAGATCTGGAGTCTCAGGATAAGCAATTCCTTTAGTTATTGTCCACGTTGCTACAATGGAAGCATGAATACTCCTTACCTGGGGTTTGGACTCAGGACTAACTAATTTACTAATGCACGATTCCACCAAAAGATGTTCAAATCGACGTTATCAAATGTAACGTAACAATTGCCACAGCGCTAGCACTACCGTTAAATTTCTTGCATTTTACCAATCTGTTTTCTGAAAATGTTAGCAAACACGTGTTAACACTAAGAGACTTGTAAATATTACAGTTATAGAAGGCTATGGATGAACCTTATTTTCTGAACGTACTGCGATGCGCTTTTCTTTTCATTTTCGTCTGCACACAGCTGAAAAAAATGACGGGTAAACAAAATAGTAAACAAAAGCCGTGAGACAAATTTCTCATCGATGGAGAAAGAATTGTTAATTGAATTGGTGACGAAGTGTAAGGATATCATGGAAAATAAGAGGACGGATGTAGTGAAAGTAAAAGAGAAAGATGTCACGTGGGAAAATATTGGAAACAAATTTAATTCAAATGCATGTGTCATTACAACAAGCATGAAACAACTTCGTCAGTATTACGTACATTTAAAACGAGGTGCGAAGGACAAGCGGCTTGAACATAATGTTCTTATATTAACATTCTTGATTAGAGCGAAATAGAAAACAAAAAACAAATGAAACGCTAATTTTAAATCAACGATATGTGCCTTACTAATATCATAACATTGTAGCTAGATTTATTTTAGCTCATCATATTCTAGGAAACAAAATTCAATCTTTGCTAACAAAGGTAACAGTTAAGATGCTTAATTACCTGCTATTCAGACACTTGCCTCCTATTTTATGTTGGAAAGACCAAAAGCGGATTTTCTAACAAAGGAGACTAATTAGCAAACACGCAAAACAGAATGGAATAGCGTAGTGCGTAGGTATTAAATGCGCGCCCCTAAGTAAGAGTCTGGAAAGAGCGTAACTGATGATAATCCTCGTTAGTGTTGCCATGGTAGCAGACAAACTCTTGACATCATTCTACAGTGCGTGGCTACATTAACGTGAGAATCTGCTACACACTACTTCATACTTCATTCAGATTTTTCTGGAATTAGTGAAGCCAAAGCACCCATCTCTTAGTGATTCTATAGTAGTGTTATCTATATAAAAGCAGAAGTAAATAAAAATTTACATACTACTTTCAGAGCGCTGAGTATTCACCTTCACCGACGAGCGCTATATTCACCTGTTATCTGTTTATTAGAAGAGTCAAATATTAATTACCTGGCGTATAGTCACCAACATCGTCATCCTTCATGGTTTAGGCATTACTGCCTTATGCAGTCTACATAACTTCTTTTACTGGTTCCACCGTTTTCTTGGTCATCCTATGCTGTTCTTTCCTACTGGTCTATAGTTCATAAAATAGAGTGGTAATCTTTCTTTCTCCATTTTTTGTACATAGGTTACCCATTTACTTCTATATTCTTGTACTCTTGTCATTGAGGTCGAATATCTTTAGCTCTTCACGTATATGTTCATTTCGTTGGTGGTCGAATTTTCTATATCCCGCATTGCTTCTTAGAAATTTCATTTCATTTGCCTGAAGTTTTTTCAATGTTTTTTTTTTCAGTTATGACCCATACTTTGCTGCCATATAACGAAATGTGTAGTGTTTAACGCTCGCTTTTACTACATACGGCACCGCAGGCGGTGACACTGATGATACATGAGATGAAGATGTAACACCGGTGGAATGAGATGGCGGGGGAAACCGGAGGTCCCGGAGAAAACCCGCACCAGCGCCGCGTTGTCCATCACGAATCTCACTTTGCGGTCGCCTGGGATCGAACCCGGGCCGCCTTGGTGAGAGCCAAGCGGTCTAACCACTGAGCCACGGCGCGGCCCCCATATGCAATATATTTGCTGGCGTACAGTAAGTAACTAAATATAAATAAACCACTTGAGAGCTGTGTGTCTGATATGAAAGATCAGCGAATTAATTATTATGTACGCAAATATAAATTACCATTGTCGCTTGTCAAAGTATTCAATCATGTTACATATGACTTCTTGTGCCAGCCGAAAAATAATTTGTGATCACGTCTGAACAAAGTGTACTTACACTATCTCGAAGTGTATGTGCGATAAGTTTGCGTAAACAACTGTTGTTTCACGTTCCTTCCTTTCCAACTTTGCCATGTAGTACATAGAAGGAAAATATACAAAGCAATAATGCATTAACAAACATCGCAGTTTCAACTAAATTAAAAACATAAAATATATTAAGAAATAAAATAAATCTAGCGAGAATAATATTGCAATTTATTTAAATTACGACAAATGAAAAGTAATGTGCGATTTGTTCGTAACATGCATCACAGAATCTCGAAAACAAAAGAACAGCTTTTCTTTATTTAAATATCAGTAATACATACATTTTATTCAGCGGGTCGAAAATATCTATCGAATTTTTATGTGGGGGAAAAGGTGGGACAAAACGTTGGGGAAAAAAAGGGTGGGAAGTGGGGAAAAAGGAAGGTGCGGAAAAAATGTGGGGAAAAGATAGGAAACGCTGGAATAAGGTAGAGCAAAAGGTGGAATAAGGTGTGGAAAAATGTGGAATAAGGTGTGGAAAGGGTGGAAAAAGGGAAAAGGAGGAATAAGGTGGGAAAAGGTGAGAAAAAGAGGAATAAGGTGGGAAAAGGTGGAAAAAAAAGGAATAAGGTGGGAAAAGGTGGGAAAAGAAGGAATAAGGTGGGAAACTGAGGGATAAGGTGGGAAATGAGGAATAAGGTATGAAAAGGTGGGAAAAGAAGAAATAAGGTAGAAAAAGGAGGGATAAGGTGGTCAAGGTGGGAAGAGAAGGAATAAGGTGGAAAAGGTGGAAAAAGTGGGAAGGGTGGAAAAGGAGGAATAAGGTGGGAACGAAGGAATAAGATGTGAAAGGAAGAATTTGGTGGGAAAAGAAGGAATAAGGTGGGAAAAGAAGGAATAAGGTGGGAAAAGAAGGAATAAGGTGGGAAAAGAAGGAATAAGGTGGGAAAAGAAGGAATAAGGTGGGAAAAGAAGGAATAAGGTGGGAAAAGAAGGAATAAGGTGGCAAAATAAGGAATAAGGTGGGAAAATAAGGAATAAGGTGGCAAAATAAGGAATAAAGTGGGAAAATAAGGAATAAGGTGGGAAAATAAGGAATAAGGTGGGAAAATAAGGAATAAGGTGGGGAAAGAAGGAATAAGGTGGGAAAAGAAGGAATAAGGTGGGAAAAGAAGGAATAAGGTGGGAAATGAAGGAATAAGGTGGCAAAAGAAGGAATAAGTTGGGAAAAGAAGGAATAAGATGGGAAAAGAAGGAATAAGGTGGGAAAAGAAGGAATAAGGTGGGAAAAGAAGGAATAAGGTGGGAAAAGAAGGAATAAGGTGGGAAAAGAAGGAATAAGATGGGAAAAGGTGGAAAAAGTGGGAAGGGTGGAAAAGGAGGAATAAGGTGGGAAAAGAATGGAATAAGGTGGGAAAAGATGGAATAAGTTGGGAAAAGGTGGAATAAGTTGGGAAAAGGTGGAATAAGTTGGGAAAAGGTGGAATAAGTTGGAAAAAAGGTGGAATAAGTTGGAAAAAGGTGGAATAAGTTGAAAAAAGGTGGAATAAGTTGAAAAAAGATGGAATAAGTTGAAAAAAGGTGGAATAAGTTGAAAAAAGGTGGAATAAGTTGAAAAAAGGTGGAATAAGTTGAAAAAAGGTGGAATAAGTTGAAAAAAGGTGGAATAAGTTGAAAAAAGGTGGAATAAGTTGAAAAAAGGTGGAATAAGTTGAAAAAAGTTGGAATAAGTTGAAAAAAGGTGGAATAAGTTGGGAAAAGGTGGAATAAGTTGGAAAAAGGTGGAATAAGTTGGAAAAAGGTGGAATAAGTTGGAAAAAGGTGGAATAAGTTGGAAAAAGGTGGAATAAGTTGGAAAAAGGTGGAATAAGTTGGGAAAAGGTGGAATAAGTTGGGAAAAGGTGGAATAAGTTGGAAAAAGGTGGAATAAGTTGGAAAAAGGTGGAATAAGTTGGAAAAAGGTGGAATAAGTTGGAAAAAGGTGGAATAAGTTGGGAAAAGATGGAATAAGTTGGGAAAAGATGGAATAAGTTGGGAAAAGATGGAATAAGTTGGGAAAAGATGGAACTTGCTATAAATAAGCAGTAGATAAAGTAGAAAAATCAATCCTCTTCTAAAACGTCTTCCTGAAGTTTAAGATTTAAGTAAACAAGATACGGAAGTATTCTCATAGACGCACTTGTTTAGGATGTTACGCACGAAATGTTCCCACAAATCAATAGGAAATCTTGTAGCAGATAAGGCACGAAGTCTCTCCCGTTCCACTCAATACTGGAAGTCGGAACGCCTACGCATGTGTTCCCTTTAATTCCCAGAGGTTTCTGCTGCGTTTGCACCAGAGAGGCAACAAGCTACTTGAATCTTAACCCACTCTGTTTCTACTTTCTCTGATACTTAGCTGCCGAAAGGGAGGAAGCCTTCGACCCCAAAAGTTTGATATCGAGTTCGAAACCAGTTAATTCGCAGGAATTTATTTGCCCTTTCAAAAAATTATTACAAAACCTCATTCTTCTTTCTACTTCCTGTTTGAGATGACCATTTGTAGAAACATAATTACAACTTTCCTTGTAGATGCAGTGTAAATAGGGAAATATGTTGACCTAAATGGCAGTCGAATCTTAACAGCTTAATACGACAGCTTTGAAATTCCGCATTGTTTCAATGGCTAAGAGATAAATAATCACGATCAATGACTTCGTGAATATGAATGGCATAAGCACTGGCAAATTAAAGCCAATAACCAGGAGTATCTCAGAAATGGTTAACTCTACCAGAAGAAATATATGTATTTAAGATAAACTATTTTAACGAGGTCTAAATTTTCAATGTAAGATTTTGTCTATGTACCTGATAGTTTATATCTACCAAACGAAGAGTATTTCAGAGTTCATTTTCAGAAAATTCAAGATATACAATTCTTTTGTCAGAGAATAGCTTAAACAGATAGTAATCTAATCAAAATAGAGTTCCCTATGTAAAACATTCCGCAATTTCGAGAAAAAAATTCCACGTAAAGGCTACCTTCAAATAGGAGAATCTTTTTTAAAACTTCATGGCTTAAAATTAAATGCCAGTTTGGTATTTAATGGACTTTTCGTACAGAGACTTGCCTATCATAGCTAAAGAAGAAATGAAATTTGATATAAAGTTGAAGTTGAAGAAATGATATGATTATTTTGTATTCTGTGCTAAATTCTGCTGGTTTCTTTGAAAAATCAAAAGATGCATAAGAATTGAAAGTGGAAAAAGATAATCAATCATTAGAACAAATAAAGTAATGCCTCTGTGGTCTGGTAGTTAGTATGCTACCTTTTAAGTCCAGAGATGCCGAGTTCGATTCCTGGCCGAAGATTGTAAATTCTGTTTAGCAAGTAGAGTCTGAAGTATGGATAAGAGGCAGATGGTCCGTAAATATTATATTATACATAAAGACAAAATATTAACAACAAAACAAGTGAACATCTCCGTACAGTAATTATTCCAAAAGTAAAGATAGCAAGTCTAAAGCGAACAAAACAAAGCAAGTATAAAGCGAACAGGAAAAAAAAAAAAAAATCTTGGTATTTGGTACCTTCTAAGTATTCGCTGGTACACAAATATTTCAGTTAAAGTATCGGAACTGTTAAAAGTTTAGTCCATTCTTTTATTTCTCAGGAACTTTACAAATAAATTACGTAAGAATTTTTTTACGTTGAGTGGCTTTTTTATCTCACTGAACCTTTTCTGTGTATCGGAAGTAAAAGTAAGATTTAATGACAAAATGACATAGCATGGCAAGCCTTTCTCTACTCATAAACATTTCATACTGCTTTTAAGTTTCCAAAGGGAACTAAATCCACGCCGACTGTCACAGACACTGTGGAACCCGAGTCAAGGCTATGAAAGTTACTGAAGCAACGTGTCACGAAGCCCGTTAGGCTTTTGTTATTTCAGTACCGCGTCCGTCCGTGGTAGGAGAAATTGCCGGTAAATTATACATCTACTTACCTACCCCATCGCGGCGAGGTTGCCAGTTCTGTGGAATTCCAAATTACATTTAAAAAGTTTCATGTGTTACATCGATCCATTCAACGAACTGAAGTAACAGAAACTTGTTCTACTTCGATACATTTGTATAAATTGTTTTATTACACATTTCATTGCAGGAAGTGGCAATAGGTTTAACTGAAAGTCAAATCTAAAAATATTGCTATGTGACGCTTTGAAATGTTCTCTTAGCATGTTCAGGAGGGAAAAAACAAAACACAAATGACTTCCCGATTCAGAAAATGTAGAGCTATTAAAAAAGATAAACTAATAACAGGAATGTCTCGGAAATGTTTGATTCTAACGAAAAAGAAAAGAAAGAAATGGATCTGATATAAAGTATACTTTAACGATATCTAATTTACGGTTTAATAGTTATACAAAAGCCATTTGCAACAAAGAAAACGTTTGGGTCTATTCCCAAAAAGCTCGATATATTATGTGGAAGGTCTATGGCACTGACTTTTTCAGTCTAACTACCTTTCCGTAATTTGGCCTACACACCGCTTGTGTAAAAGAACAATTATTCCAATATAATCTTTGATACCATTCTGGCTTCATTTTAAAGGTATGTGATACATATGGAAATGCTTTGCGGTTTGACCGTATGCGTGGTAGCCGAGCAGTAATACGCATGCGTCTCATAAGTGGACCAACATGAGTTAGAATCCTTGATGTACTTGTTTCTTTTTAATATTGTTACTTTAAAAGCAATGCTTTACGACGGGGTGTCGTAAGTTTTAGTTACCCCCCCCCCCCCCCGGTAGCTTTTGTGCTAAATTTTTCAGTGTCATCATTTATCTCTCGGTACACAGTGTTGGTAGTTTCAGTGATTGGAGGGTTTTTTTTTTTTTTTTAGTGGGTGCCAAAAGTGACCGAGGTGCAGGCTGGAGAAAATTGAGGCTCGTGTGAGGCTCAAGTTCCTGCATTTAAAGGGCATAACTACTCGGGAAATCCATGACGAGATGACGGCTGTTTATGGAAATGATTACCCATCGTATGACACTACTGTGAGGTGGAAAAGGAATTCTCAAACTGGTCACATGTCCCTGACAGATGAGACAAGAGCTGGTAGAACGTCAATGACAGACGATGCCGTCACAGTGAAGTGGAGTGTTTAATACTGGAAGACAGACGAGCAACCATCCAAATGATCATGAATGAGACACAGTTATGGTAGTGTGTGGAAAATTACTAACTGCACATATATAAGGTGTCTGCACGGTGGGATCCACGTTTGCTAACCCCTTTCCAAAAGCAAACAGGGCGTGACCTTTCAAGACAGATGTTGATGCTTATGGAACAGGATGAAGATAATGTTTTGATCATCTGGTAACCATGAATGAATCCTGGATCTATCCGCATGATCCAGAGACACACACCATAAGCATGGAATGAATAATGCCGATCCACCCTCCCCCCAAAAAAGCAAAGGTGCAAAAGTCAGCTGGGAAGGTCATGCTTTCCGTTTTCGGGACTGTCATGGAGTCATCCTTACAGATTATCTTGCCAAGGGACAAATCCTCACTACTGCAATATTCTGGACAAGTTACGAGCAGCTCTGATTAAGACACGACGCGGTATGCTCTCCAAAGGTGTTCATCTTCTGGCTGACAATGCACCAGTTTTTTTATTTTTAATTTACGTCCTCCAATGTTAAGACATATCGGACGATGAATGAAATGGGTGAAATGATGCTCAAATGTGTCCGGAGTCCATGGAGCTTAAGAGTTACCCGACTTTTGTCTTTCAGGATAAGGGAAAACCCCGGAAAAAGCCTTATGCAGATAACTCACCCTGACCGAGATTCGAACTCTTGAACGTGAGGCAGACACGCTACCATCTACGCTACCGAGGCGGGCACCAGTTCATTCATCTCTAGTTGCATTTGACAAAACAAGGGAATTGGCTTTGGGATCTTACAGCATCCGCCTTATTCGCCTGATCTCGCACCAAGTGACTTTCTTGTTCCCGGAAATGAATCCGTTGCGTGGTCACCGATTTTACAACACAAATGAAGTCATTAATGAAGTGGAAGAGTGGTTTAAAGCGAATTCTTCGACAATTAAAATACACGAGGGCTGTTCAATGAAGAATCATAATTTTTTTACGGTCATAACTTTTCAAACTAAAATTCAATCTTATTATATTGTGTTAGCTTAATGTGAAACAAACACGCCGTAGTAGTTTCATTGTTGGTACTCCTGGTTCCCGCCTGTGAGAACCAGGTAAGTTCAGACATGTTCAGTATCGTCTACCACTGCAATGGAGGTAACATGCAGTTAGATCCGGAGCTTCTTTCAAACGTAATTACTGCTGACGAAACTTGGCTACATCATTTTGATCCTGAGAGCAAACAGCATAGCTCAGTGTGGTATCACCAACCCCCCAAAAAAGCAAAAGTGGTTGCTTCTGCTGGGGAAGTTATGGTCATCTCATTCTTTGATATTCATGGAATGGTATACCAGCATGTTGTACCTGCACACACATCAGTAACTGGACAATACTACAGGGATGTCCTGAAAACATTGCAACTCCATATCAGGCGCAAAAGACCACATTTCCGTGAAGCAGGCTGGATGCTGCACCACGATAATGCGCGGCCGCATATTGTCAATGTTGCTGAATATCTTGCAAAAATCAACGTGAAGTGCATCCGTCACCCTCCCTATAGCCGGATTTAGCCCCATGTGACCTTTCTGTATTCCCTAAAATGAAGAAAAGCCTTCGTGGGAGGTATTATCCATCATCATAAGCAGTGGTGAAGGCTGCGGAGGCAATTTTGAAGGATCTCTCAAAAATGGTTTCCAGCATGTCTCTGAAGATTGGAAGAAACGCTGGGACAAGTGCATCGAATTCAGGGGAGACTATTCTGAGAAAAACTATCAAAATTGAGGATGAGTAAAGGTAGGTTGTCAAAAAATTGTGATGATTCTTTATTGAACGTATATATAGGAATAACGTTGATTTCAATTAATTTAAAAACAGTAGAGTGAACTTCTACGTGCGAGTATAAATGCCATAAAATCAAGTAAACCTTAGCAATTGGAAATTATATTACGATGTGCGTAATACACATTTGGTATTTGTACAATAAAAAAAAATCAAAATCATGTTCAAGATTCGAACCTTTGTAGGTCTAGCTCGTATATACTTGGCCATAACCGCTCGGCTATCAGTGTACGTTTAGTAACAGACTCAATTATGAGAGGATTCAGTAGAACGAAGATAAAGACACGTGTTTCGTGACAATTGTAAACCGGCCGTGGAAACGATGTGGACTTGGAGAAATACACGCTTCAAGAGTCTGCTCTTGCCCCCCCCCCCCCCCCCAAGGGTGTATATAAAAGTATGATTTGCTTACGTAAGGGGTACATTTCCTCATGTACATGCTGATAAAAATGACGAACATTGTAGCAAAGGCTGTGATTATCATGAAGACCATGATGATCCACTGGACCGCATCGTACTTGAGTTAATTGCTGTTACGTTTATTTAACGACGCCGTTAACCTTGAGGGTCGTATCAGCAACTTTGGTGCACCGGAAGTTTTCGTCCTTACATATCCCAATAGACCTAGGTACGATGCCACATTCAGTGTATGCTTCATCATAAGTGTGGATTGAATTCACAACTTTGAACTCTGAGTCCTACAGTTTAAACAAATAATGCTTCTAATGTACTATAAAATGTGCCATAACAAAACAAATGGACATTTTTATAGTAATTTTACATGCCTTATGGCCTACCTAAAGCCAAAAATGCAATTGAAACGTGAGCTGAACCGTTCATGTCGGCGAACAAATATACCATTGGAAATTATTTGTTCTTTCGCACTAGCCTTTCACACTAGTCCCCCCTTTCAAATATACCATTCTTAAAATTCGTTTTAGAAAGCCAGTCATGTGGTTTCTCAGTTATTCCCCAAGAAACGGGGAATTTATCATAACAGGGCTCCAAATATAACTATTGACAATTTTTAACGTATTAAAATATTTCAGAAACTTATAACTTACAATATTTCAGTCTTCTTTTTTATTTATATAAAGCCTCTTAACTATTACGTTCATTGTTGAGGCTTTTAATGAAACATTTGAGAAAGTGTTTACTCATTGAAGATGTTCAGGTTAGGTTTGGTTTGGTTTGGTTTGGTTAGTGTAGGTTTGTAGTTATTTTTAACTTATTTACAATTGAAAATTTACTTTCAAATCTAGAGTCCATATTGTTAAAGGTAGGGAGTAATCCTAATTAAGTTAAAACGCCATCTCACGGTCGGGGATCGAACCTACGATTGCCTACCGTTTGACCATGGAACCAGAGTATCAACTTTTCATGTATCAAACTAGTTTCCACAAGAAAATATATGTAAACTTTTTACGTTTAAAGTTTCATTGACATTAGGGGAAACGTGGCTTTCACATGGAAATTGCACAGAGAGGAAGGAGAAGCGAGGTAGATGATGATGGATAAACAGTGAGGATGGCAAAGGAGAGTAGAACCCAAGGATTCGGAGCTAAGCCTGAAAGGAGGAAAGCGGTACAGACTGATAAAGTTTGTGGGAAGAAGAGAAGAAAAAACTCTGTAATTACTTTGTGATTGACATAGACTCCTGTGAGTCATCTACTAGATATCATTTGATCTCGTGGATCAAATAATAGGAAGACAACTCCAGACGAGGGATTAGTGTACAGATAGATGACGCTGCCTGAAAGCTTGTGTCAATCACAACGTAGTTTCTCCTTTACTGCTGTGAACAGATCTGCGGATCCTCCTGTAATAACAAAACTGTGGTAAAGAAGCGAAGAGGAAAGAAACGGCAAAGGAAATTTCCAGATCGGTAAAAAATATCTGCAGAAACAGGACTTATATGGCATCGCCAGGTTCAAAGAAAAAACTGTTTGAAGCATTAGAAATGTGAGCTCTAGAAGAATGGAGCATGTGAACGGCACTTAATGAAGTTGTGATAAAAAGAATATATAAAGGAAGCCATATACTGAACTGATGAGGGCGAGAACAAAAAATCTGGTGTGCTGCTTTACTATTATTACAAAAGCTTATTCGATATCAACTTCCATTACTCTCTCAGCATGTGTTATATTTGAAGGTATAAAAAGATGTAATAAACTGGAACAACAGTTAGGACTTTTTAAAAGCAGGTCGTCTCTGCACAACCACGAGTAAAAACAAATAGGTCGTAAAATATAATTGAAAATTCAGTACAACAATAAATAGTTTCTCGGAAACGTTACATCAGTAGAAAGCATTCTAACGTCGTTTATCCTGGTAGTTTGTATCACGATTAATGAATAGATTGATGACATGATCAAATGAGCTCTGGATCTATTGAGCTTCAAATGACACGTTTGTATTTTCAAGAAAGAAAAAATCTCGGAAATAAACCTCTAAGTCAAACACGATATGCTCGTGGTACAGAGGTGAACTTAAAAATCGTTTTGTAGTGCGTAGGCTTTCGCGGCCGGAGTCATTTGGTGGACGATTATCCAGGCTTGTAGGCCGTGGTACGGCAATACTGATCAGTCGCAGCCTAAAGTACAACGAGAGTGTTACGGCCACGCCACTGAAGATGTTCGACACAGTTTCGAACGAAACGTCTGGAAGAGTATTTTCCAATAGACCACGGCCTACAAGCCTGGATAATCATTATCTACTAAAAATCGTTTGTTACAAATTCTGTGCTTTGACAAGATCGGCATTCTTAAACAAGATTTTGTCCATCCCTTACGGTTTACCAATTATGTTAAATTCATTGAGAATGAAGTGAAATTCACAGGAAAGTCGCAGAAAATTCAAACTTGACATTACATTTAGCTGTCATGTAAAGAAATATTTGTAAATAAAATTTGTCTTAAACATGTAGGAGTTCAATCGTATTCCTTACAGACGTTGTTTAGAAAATGTTGAAAAAATTCATAAGTTTTTATATGTGTGGGGGATATTTTGTTGCAAATTTTCCTGTCATAAGGCCGCGCCGTGGCTCAGTGGTTAGACCGCTTGGCTCTCACCAAGGCGGTCCGGGTTCGATCCCAGGTGACCGCAAAGTGAGATTTTGGGGCGGGTTTTCTCCGGGACCTCCGGTTTCCCCCGCCATCTCATTCCACCGGTGCTCCATCTTCATCTCATCAGTGTCACCGCCTGCGGTGCCGTATATAGTAAAAGCGGGCGTTAAACACTACACACTACACATTTCATTTTTCCTGTCATATCTTGAGAAAGAAATGTTGGACTTTTTCCAGGGCACCTTAGTATCTGTTCTTGCGATAAACTTTCTATAACTTTCCATTTTCCACTGACTATAGATAAATATTATAGAAAAATGAGATGAGAAGATGCACTGGAACGAAAGATGAATTGGAAAAACATTAACAGAAGATGGCGCTGTAACGGTAGTTTTTCTTTGAAATGAGTTTTGTTTTCTGATCTATTAGTGGGCCATGTAATGACAGTATAAAAAAAATGATAAACGGTTGCTAAGCATAGGTCTTCAATATACTAACGCGTGGAGCTGGAATGGTGGGTTTTCTGTTCCTTTGGTACAAAACTATGATCAGCTATCATCCGTGAACTTCCTGGAAATGCTGTTTGCTTTGAACTTTAAAACAATACGTTCTACATTCTGCAATACATCATATTTTGTTCCACTTTTTAGACGTGGGACCTTAAACCAAATCTTAAACACTCCTTGACGGTTATTCATTGAGGCCTGCAAGCCAGTTTCCAAGGTCACGAACTAGCGCAGAACTGCGGCAGTTTAAATAACGTGTTCAGATGTTTTCATAGTCAAGAGCCCCGCGATATGACTAAATGTTAAGGAGTACTATACAAATGAAATGAATATACAATGGTATATTTATGTAGAAGCAAGGAGACTAAAATATCAACTACACTGTCATATGCATACGATTTGATATGAGCTCTTGCAGAATGCTGAACTTACTAACTGGTCCAACCGATTATAAAATAACAAAACACATGCTATCTTTCATATTAACTCAGATTATATCGAGATATTTCCTTGCTTACAGACAGCTCTCAAGTCTAGCAGGACAAATTTCAGGCCTTCTGCATAGCGAGAATGTGTCACAAGGTTAAATTGGAACGAATGGCAACTAGTGAGCAATTCAGTGAGCAATTTGACGTGTGCAAATTCATATAAGACACATATACACAGAAATGTTAATATATTTGTTCAGACAGAGGTATCCATCTCCCCATTATTTTTTCCTGTGAGCACAATATCAGCCACTTCTCTAATCTTACAGAAACTATGTTTTAAAACCTATTCTTACATGCACTTCACGTTAATAGAGATAAATTTTGTAGAAACTCTTTTCTTAGCTACAATAGCAATAGGAGAATAGAGCAGGCTTAAATAAGAGTCAAATGTTAACAGCTGGTCATTTTATGAGGCCTTTGAAGTTCCTTTTCTCTACACGGCCAGTACAAGATTACTGCAAGTATTGAAACCTTAAATCAATAACAAACGGTACCTACAAAATAAAGTTATACGACAGAAATTGACCCTATTTTTAACCCTAAATTTAACCCTATTCTCTCTCACTTATTGTTTACCAATTATACAAAAGTCACCCAGAATGAAATTGAGCTCCAAGGCTGTTCCAGAAAATTAAAACACACATTTCATTTGTTATAAAAATATCTCAAATATATAGTATTTCATTCAAAATTAAAATGTTGGATTAAAAAGGCATTTTGGAGAACATTACAATTTTTGAAGCTTTCAAGTAAAGGACAGTACGTGGTGGCGCGCTATTTTTTAAATTCTGCGTGCAAAATCCTTGGAAGATGTTCAACATAATTACCAAATTTGGTTTTGAAGCAACATTTCCTTGCTTTCTTTAATATGAGAACTTCAAATGTTTATTTTTACTGAAACTTTGGTATTGACTTGATTTTAAATGAAATACGTACGATATACACGATCGCCAAAATTGTAATATAACGTGCGATCCATATAAACCTGAACCACTTCAATAGGACACACGTACAACTTTGGGAGAATATAATACACAATTGGGAGATTACATTACACTATTTATATCTCAGAGAAAATGTTGGAAGTGTCCTTCATTCCCATCTATACATGTTTGCCTCGTCTATATATATTCTCTGAAGTTTTACGGCGATGATATCGAATTGAAAGAAGTTTATTTCCAGCAAGATGGAGCAACGCGCCATACATCTAATGACACCATGGAACTTTTAACCAGTTTCTTTGATAATCGAATAATCTCAAAAAGTCTGTGGCCCCCCAGATTCCCTGACCTAACCTCACCGGAATTTTACTTGTGGGGGTATCTAAAAGTAGAGTGTAAAGAATATGCCACGGACAATTGATGTTCTCAGGGAATCCATTAGAACCGAAATAAGTAACATTGGCGAGGATACCCTCCGCAAAACTTCAGAGCATATGGTGAGACGAGTGCAAACATGTATAGATGCTGGTGAAGGGCACTGGGGTGTAAATAGTGTAATGTAATCTCCCAATTGTGCATTATATTCTCCCAAAGTTGCAAATGTCAACTATTATTGGTTCAAAAGTTATGCCTTATTGAAATATTCAAGTTTATATGGATGGCACTATATAAGCTACATCAATTTTCTTAAACATTTTTATATTCCTCGAAATTTTTAATTAGTTCAAAAATGTTCCGTGTTGACCCAGTATCCAAAGATGTATCAGAAAAATCTTGAATTCCCAGTTTTGTGCAGAACCGAATTGCACCCAGTTTCTGGCAACACGTGTATCAAGATCCGGACAGACACTGAAGCCGGCACTGAGAATCCAACTAAAAAACCGGTTGTAATATAAAGCGCTGTGACAGACTTCTGTAGTCTGTTTGGACAGGAAATACCACTTCTACCTAACCTTTAGCACTTACAGGGGCTTATACCCCGAAATTCTGGAAAGTTCGCCTTTCTTTTTGTGCTTATCTGAAATTTCTAATAGAAAATACACAAATTTGTAGCATGACCACTTTCTCAAAGTTTTCGTACCATTATGACAGTGGCAGACAAGTCGTAAACTTGGAAAAATATTTTTTCTCATATTTTTACTGAAATGCAAAAGATAGCATAGAGATTTAAATTCTATACTCGTGTATTACTATAACTATGAAGAAGACACTTCAAGTATATGAAGCATTTTCTTGAGACGGTCAGACGAGTCATAAATTTCCAAAATCACTTTCTATTTTAGCAACCAAGAACTCCCTCATATCAAGTATAAAGAAAATTTTTTCTCTGACTTCTAGCTGAACGCGAATGTGAAAGTAGAAGTTAAATTTTAGAATACCAGGAAGCATTCTTTCTGAGGAAAAGAGTACTTCCTGGGAAAATATGTTTCAAAATAGGTTTTCTCTAATCGAAATCATTTTTGTAAAAGTTCTTTAGTTTAAAAGACACCTTAAAATTCTCTAAAAAAGCAATATTACTTTCCCAAGTCTGCACTTAAAGTTTAAGTTTGTTTTACTTTTGAAGATATCAACCAAGGAAACGTATTTGAATATCCTTTCTACCTTTTCTACCTAAGAGCTTACAGCTGTTTTAAAAGTATTTAGGTAATGGTTGTATATTTGTTACATTAGTTAAATTTCCAAGCATGGACGTAGGTAATAAAATTTAGAAGAAATTACCATAAAATGTCACAACTTTTATAAACTTTTAACACAGTTCTACAAGTTTTACTACATATTTAGGAAATTATATAAGATTAAACAGTCAAAAGCACCTATAGGATCTTAGATTCACTTTTCAGATGCTAATTTCTCTCCTAGCGCACTCTTTATGAGACTCCTTCGTTCGTATTTATTTTTAATAAAGTGCTACACAACACCGCTTCATTATAAGTTGCAAAATGTTCCTACTATCCAGAAAGAAATATACGAAAAAGCTACAATAACGACACTTGTAGCGGAGCTGTAAGTAATAAGAGAATATCATGTGCTAAAATTGTCGGTTAAAATACGATTTGGGAATACACGTGTTTTGTTTTACTGTGCGTTCAATTTGACAGTGAAACAGGTGACAGTCGCTTACCGGTTCAGTTGACTGGATGAACCACAGACGTGAGGCAAACAGCGCGCAGGAAACACACACCACTTCCTCTGTGCTTGACTGCTAGCTTACGACTGACGCTGCGTTGTTTTCAGCTAGCACCAGCAGGAGCAGCAGCACGTGACGTCACTACGCTTCTTTGTCCCGTAATGGTGAATTAATTCCCGTCGCCGATGTTAATGTATTCATATTTTATAGTGAGGGTGACACGTGTAAACAAATTAGCTTCTGTCTCGTGACAGTCGATACGAACGGCACGCAGTCACGTGCGCGAAAACACGCAGTTGGGATGAACATAGGCCCGGGTCAACAATCTCCTTGTTAACCTATTTTCCTTTTACAGCTGCGATGATTCAGGCGCCAATAAAGCCCATCTATGTCTGGGAAATATCTACTCGGCAATGGGTTCTTTTATTCGAGCCCCATCTCGAACACCAGCTGTAAAAATCCTAAGTAGCTGCTTAACATTTCTTTCAAAAATATGTCTTCAGCGAGCAAACGATATCCAAGAAAAGAAAATTATTATTCCACAGTATAGTGAGTGAATCACAATGAAATGACACTAACTTTCTTAACAGTCTCAGAAAAAAACATATCAGACTATTAATATCGAAGTAGCATTTATTTCCGATAAAACCTGAATACTAGGAAACAACAGAAGCAAATACAGTTTTAGTATAGTTATAAACAGAGCCTGGATTTGTATGCAAAATGCATATAGTTGTTGAATATTCCAAAAGTATTCATTAATAGTATTATTTACCATTCTCACCTTTAAGATGTCACTACTGCAGTTTGAAAATGCATATAATTGCATATTTTGGAGGAAAACAACTGATTTTGCATGCATATTTATTAAAATTTAATAGGTAATGACATATTTTCCTGTTTCCACCCTAAATAAAAGTTCTAATTGCTTTACGCATGCAATAGTTTCCTTTATTTTCTTCAATAGACGACCAATGACTAGTAGTTGTGCGATTTCATTGTATGAGCTAATTGTTAATCCGTGTTGCAACAGAAGCTGGCTTTCCTCTTCACAGTGTGAAATAAACGTCAATACGAGGGTGGTCCGAAAAGTTTCCGACCTCAACATGAAGATGGCAGCACTCGTAAATAACAACTAGTAAATTTCGTTGTTCATCTGTTGACACTCAGCAAGTTTCAGTCATTTTGGACGCTCAGTTGCTATGTAAGGGTTGTTTGAGTGAGTTGATGTGAGTGCTTTTATAAAAATGGACAAAATCGAGTATCGAGCTGTCATTAAACATTTGTTTTTGAAAGGCAATTCGCCTACGCAAATCAAAGATGAGTTCTATTCTGTGTATGCGAACCCTGCAACATAATTTACCTGGGTGAAATCTTGGGCAGCTGAATTTAAACGTGGCTGTAAGAGCTTGGGAGACGATGAACGTTCGGGACGTCCAAAAACTGCAACTACCGACGAAAACATCGCTAAAATTCACCAAATGGTGCCGGGACCGCCGAATTCAAGTGAGAGAGATAGCAGAGGCTATGAACATGTTAAAATAACGTATTTGTCACAAATTAAATAAAAATTTAGACATGAGAAAGCTGTCCGCGCGTTGGGTGCCGCGTTTGCTCACGTTAGACCAAAAACGTGTTCGAATGAACATTTTCAACGTTCTGTTGGCGCAGTTTAGGTGCAATAAATCCAAATTGGTGCCGGTTAATTACTTTAGATGAAACTTGCATACACTATTATACGCCCAAAACAAAGGTACAGTCCAAACAGTGGACTGCAAAGAGGGAACCGGCTCCCAAAGAAAGGAAAAACTCTATTTTTTTCGGCTGGGAAAGGGATGGGACTGTTTTTGTATAGTAATGGACATATTTTAATCGATTATCTTCAAAAAGAAAAAAAACCATTACAGGATCATATTACGCATCATTATTTGTGAAGCTGAAGGCATATCTTGCGGATAAACGGACACATTTGCAGAAACACCTCAGCGGATATAATGGCGAAAATCCACGAATTACGGTTTAAACTGCTTGACCATCCGCCTTACTCACCAGTTCCAGCACCAAGCGAATTCTTTTTGTTCCCTCATCTGAAAATTGCGCTTGAAGGACAGGGATTTTCGTCAAATGAAGAGCAATCACCTTTCTGAACAAGTATTTTGCAGAGAAAAATGCCGAGTACTGTTTGGACGGGTTACAGAGATGGGAGCATCGCTGGGAGAGGTGTTGAAAACTAAAAAAGTAAAAAATCTGAAAAAGTGTCCTGTATCTTTATTAGATCGGAAACTTTTCAGACCACCCTCGCATATATGTAGCCGCCTTTTAGTGCTACCAGAAAATATAAAGAAACTGCAGGCTAGAAACAATTCATTAAAACACTCACTGTCTCTAGCAAATCAGGTTTTACAAACACTGTGCTTCAAAACACAAGTAGTTGCAAAAATTACTTTCAATTAGTTGAGTGCAGTTCTTGGTAAAAATAAAAGCTATAAAACAAATTGTGAATTTGCAGAACTACTGACCGGGGAAATATGTGAAGTAGAAGAAGAACTCACTAAAGAAGATATTTGGAGTTTCTCTCATTCACCGGTGACATCTTGTGATGGAGACAGATCTTTTGCACTCTGAAAATCCTACTTTAGTGACAAACGAAGAAGCTTCACTGCAGAGAACTTCAGGATGACACTTTTCGTCTATTGTAACAGCAGTATTGGACAATAGGGTGACTCGTTAATATAACAAACTCATTCTTCCATTTGTTCTTAAGATTTATACAGTATAATACAAATAATTAATAATAAAATATAATAACTAATAATAATGAATTCATATTTTAAACAATAATTAAATGGGGAACTTATGAGAATAGTTACAAAGCATACCCCTTTTCTTTTGCATATAATTTGTGCATATTTTACGACTTTTAATGCATATATTGGCACTTTTTCTGCTTACAAATCCGAGATCTGGTTATAAACCTTTCTTTCTCTCTATAATTAATCTCTGGAATGTAGAGAATTCTTATTTAGATATTACGAGTGTTGAAATTTCTGGAAGTCCATGAAAGAAATAATATCTGCTGTATGTGTTAATAAGGAATCGAAAATTAAGATGAATAACAAATTTCATAACTCGCCACATTGATGTAGCAAATCTTACTGCGATTTTTTGTAGTGAAAATACATAAAAAATACTACGTATGTCTAAACTTTCTCTCCCATAGAATTCCTCTTCGCTGGGTAAAGAATTATCAAGTGTTAAGTACGATGACTTGGGCTTTTCTTGCTCAAAGTGAACTAAAACCAAATGAATACAAAATCTCTTTTTAAATTAACAAATTTAAAAGTAATAAATGTCGCATTAATAATAAATAATCACGACAACTCTTACAACCTCGTTTGTGTGTGTGTGTGTGTGTGTGTGTGTGTGTGTGTGTGTGTGTGTGTGTGTGTGTGTGTGTGTAATAACGTCCTCCAACATTAAGTCATATCGGACGATGAATGCAATGGGTGAAGTTGATGCTCAAATGAGCCCGGGGTCCATTGTGCTTAGACCCGACATTCGTCTATCAGGATAAGAGCAAACCCCGAAAAAAGCCTTATTCAGGTAACTCACCCTGACCAAGATTCGAACTCGGGGCCTCTTGAACGTGAGGCAGACATGCTACCATCTATGCTACCGAGGAAGGCACGTTTTTCGTTAAGAACTCTCAAAAAGAATTATGTTGTTACCCCTAAAGTAATTTAATGATCATCTATCTGGGACGGAAGAATAAACGTTACCTCACACCGATGCTGTATATACGGCCAAGATCTCCCTTTAGATAACGTACAACCAAGATTGTATGTAGCGAAGACAAAATCAGCTACAGTCAACTCTCATATTTTACACACTGATGAACAACTCCAACAAGAGTTAATGTAAAACATTTGTAATTTCTTTATTATTTAGTCAAAAATATCATTAACAATTTGTATTGAAACAAATACGTTTAACATATTTGCTAGAAGAAGAATATGTATCTTAAATGTTCGGAACAAGTAATTTTTGTAAACTGATTGGATGTGTGTTACTACTTTTAACCGGAACACCAAAAAAAAAAAAAAAAAAAAAAAAAAAACGAATATCAAACATTCGACTCCTATTACTAAGTGAACAAAATTCTGTCCTAATTGGCAGTCTATACTGTTGTGTAAAACCCAAGGAATATGTGCACAAAGTTGACTAGATTAGTTAAATAGGGCAGGTTTGGCATTAGGGGTTGAAAATATCGGAAGATACTCAAAAGTTTAACCAGTCCTGTAGCTTGAGTGCACAAATTTGTGTCCCGGTTGGCCAAGCGGACTTAGCAGTGGCGAGGCGTGACTCTCAAAGCGAGGAAATCTCCAAATAGTACTTTTCACTAAAGTAAGAAAGAATATGACTCAAAGAACTGTGGCTACTCTTCAGTAGTTTCAGCTGCCGTGATGATTGATTGATTTTATATATATAAGGGCGCTCAACTACGGCGGTCATCAGCGCCCTTTAAAAAACCAGTCATGGCTTAAGTATAACAAGTATAACAAAACCTATTAAAAATACACGTACATAAACAATCAATCAAAATCTACTAAAAATTTCGTTCACCTTTTTCACTTTTTTTTTACCTTTCCACCGACACGGGTCTCCACGCACGGCCTACACGTGGGTGGGCCTGTTGACCGTCTCTCTCAACCACGAAGAGGAGCCCACACGAGGTAGACTGTTGGCTCGGGACCCAGGGTGCGCCAAACCCGTACCTACCGAAGTAGGCCCCTGGAGGGTTTGAGCTGCCGTGGTGCCAGAGCTGCAGACCCTTAGCATCGTGGTACCTCTGACGTTACTAGAGACACTTCGGGCCGAACTGCCGAGTCCCTCCCGTAGGGGAGTTGTTCGGTTTGGGTTGGACTCGAGGGGCAGTGGTTCCCGATACCCGTGGGTGATCGGGTACGTCTCCGGACAGGGTTTAGGGAAGCCATATATTCCCGCGTGCTAGCCTGCATAGCTAGTAGGTGTGCTAGATCACCAGGCAGCCCTACCGAGGTCATATCGGTAGCCTTCCCCTTTGGGGTTGGCGCGCTTAAGTGGCGTATCCATTTCCATCCCGTCTTTAGTTTTCGGACCAGATGCTGGGGCTTGTTAGTCTCCAGGTTTTGCCCTATGGAAAGCCTCACGAAGGCGCCGAGCGCCCTTGGGGTACAGCTCGGTAACTCCCTGTTTTTGAGAGGGGATCGGTCTTCACTTTTTGAGGCTGCCCACGTAGATATCCTCGCCTTTATATACTCTTCAGTAGTATTTCTATTGTACAGTCACATGTAGGCCCTTCTTACATTACGCCACGTTGGTAGCGTAGATGGTAGCGTGTCTACCTCACGCTCAAGAGGTCCCGAGTTCGAATCTCGGTTAGGGTGAGTTACCTGGGTAAGGCTTTTTCCTGGGTTTTCCCTTATCCTGAAAGGCGAATGTCGGGTAACTCTAAGCTCCATGGATCCGGAGGCATTTGAGCATCTTTTCACCCATTCCATTCATCGTCCGATATGACTTAACGTTGGAGGACCGTAATTACAAATATATTCTTACATTACAATACTTCTCACAGTACAAGCAGACATTCCTGCTTCACCTCTCCATTCACACGTTCCAATTTTTCCTAGAGCTGGCCCACACCATGTGAACTGTTAGTCTAAATGGAGAAAGTATGCAATTCACACATTTTTGCCAATAACTTAAAACTTCACAAAAATTTCCTATTTGTCACCACTAAATACCAATCTACGTAAAATATTATTGCTAATGCTATTAAAATAGACTTACAGTTGTGTTTAAAATCTCCAAATAAAAGAGAAAAATAAACTTTTCTTCATACACTACAGAGACATCAGTGATATAATCTTGCCAGCGCTTCTTAACTATCGAAGAATTGCGATGCTTCTGCAAATCTAAGAAGCATGGTATTCAAAATTTGGGCTTGCGGAACTGTCACTCTAATCTAAGCAGCTGTCAGATTGTTCGCAGCACCATGAATGTTCGTGACTGAATTTTGAAAAGGTATCCAGAGCAAATTAAGTATTGCTTGGCGTACATTTTCTTGTTTTTCTTCTTTTTGTCCTGAAATTCTTGTGGAAGCGGCCTCACTGGGCTTAACTTATATCTAAATAAGCCCATAAAATACCTTTAGAGCAAATACCTCCTACTATAATAAGTTAGGGAGGCACCCATTACTCACATGGAAGTGAGAGTGAGCTTAAGTGGTTTGTTGCTTTAAGAGTTCATTCAGTTAATTAATGGAGTTATAAGTAGCGCAGACTGGTCGGCAGAATGCTAATAAGAGACAACAACACGTTGACGGTCGAGGCACAACTTCTATTGAAGAAAATTGCGGAGACAAAGAAAATCTTAACGGGATAGCTCTCTTTCCAAACACATGTGTCGTTCAAAAATTAGTGGCAACACTGCCTGCATTTGGCGATATCAGCGTGATACAGATGTCAATATAAAAAATTAATTATTCTTTCACACTAGCCGTGTGGAGACTAAAGTATGGAAAGATAGAGCCAGACTGATAAATTCAATACCATAGCCGAGATTTGACCCACGGATCTTCTGGTTGCCGTCCAGCCGCTCTAACCCTTGGGCTACTATGGTCAACGTGCCGGCATGACATTAAATGCTCCTGGTACGAATCTCCACATACTTAAGAAGTTAACTATGACGAAAATCTGCGCTCAATGGGTTCCTCGCAATCTTACAGAGAAAACAATGTGGATGAGGATGGAGAGATTAAACTTAGAACGCTATGAACGTGAATGCGAGCGCTTTCTTCTACGTAATGTAACAGATGAAACCTTGGTTCGATGCTACCAACCAAAATTAAAGAGGCAATCAAATGAGTGGCAGCACACTGATTCACTACGACAAGAACGGGTACACTTAAAGTCATCTTCATTGTTGCTGATGATTTGGACGGTCCCCTTCAGCTGCTGTGGTGGGAGCGCTGCGGACCCTTAGAACTCGTGGTACCTCTGACGTTACCAGCGGAACCTCGGGCCGAACATTGAAGCCCTTCCCGAATTTATTCATTTATTTATTTAACGCCAGAGGTTCTACTCCTATTAGTCCTGGACCCGTAGAACCAAGGACCCGGGCCTCCTTCTACCAGGGAACTGAAACTCCGGGGCTCTTTCCATAGGGCAATATCTGGAGTCTAAAAAGCCCCCATCGACTCGAAAATCAAGTCGGGTGGAAGTGGAGACGCGTTAACCCCGCAGGGAAGACTACCGAAAACCTCGGTGGGGCCGCCTGGTGATCTAGCACACCTTCTACTAGCTCTGCAGGCTAGTACCCGGGACTTATTAGGCAACCCTCTACCTCTCCGGGCGGCCATAGCCTGGCCGGAGGTACCCAATTCCCCGTGGGTGTCGGGAAAACACTGCCCCCTCGAGTGCAACCCAATCCGAACAGCTCCCCGACGGGAGGGGCTCGGCCGTTCGGCCCGAGGTTCCTCTAGTAACGTCTGAGGTACCACGAGTGCTAGGGGTCCGCAGCGTCTGCACCACGGCAGCTGAAGCGGACGGATCCCCTCCCCTACGGGTCCCCTCCCAAATAGGAGTAGTTTGGATTGGGTTGGACTCCAGGGGGCAGTGTGTTCCCGACACCCGCGGGAGATCGAGTTCCCCCGGTCAGGCTTCGGCCGCCCGGAGAGGGCAGAGGGTTGCGTAAGAAGTCCCGGATAGTTGCTCGCAGATCCAGTAGAAAGTGTGCTAGATCACCAGGTGGCTCCACCGAGGTTATTCGTAGTCTTTCCTGCGGGGTTCACGCGCGTAAGTGCCGTATCCAATTCGACCCGTTTTGACGTTGCTGTCGATGGGGCACGGTCTTTTAAACTCCAGCTATTGCCCTATGGAAAGAGCCCCGGAGTTTTCATCGCTCCCGGGTTGTTAGAGACCGGAGTCTTCGAAATCTCGGGTAGGCCTCGCGATGAAAAAAATATGCTTTTATTACTCATTCATTTTGTCAAAGAAATCGCGTGAATGGTGCACATTATAGTCACTTTATGGAACGACCAGCTGTGCGTCGTAAACGTTCAAATCTCCTGAATTCATATCCCACTGTGTTACATAATGATGCGCGCTCTCACAAATATGCCCCTTTTGTGAGATGGAACTTCGCAGATGGAACTGGTAAATTCTGGAGCATCCTCCATACTGCCCAGATATGAGCCCAAGTGATTTCAACCTTTTTGTGAAAATGAAATCACCACTTAGAGGAGTTCGTTGTGGAACCAGACAGGCAATTATAGCAGCACTAGAACAGTCTGTTAGAATATTAGAACAGTAAGACTCTGTGGATGGCATCCGTCGGCTCCCTGGTGTGTTGAGGTGAGTTCATGTTGGAGGATGTTACTTCTAGGCACTGCAATAATGTGCTTGATCCAAAAATGCTCTATACGTTTTTAATTCAAACGTTTCCACTTGCTCGTAAAATGACAGGAATCTTGATATTTCCCCCTGAAATGTGATAATTTAACACCCCTATAGCATAAAGCTAAAAGGACGATCCGATAATATGTTACTGCATTACTTTTCCAACGGATTACTTTGTATCGCAGCATTGTCTAACCGAGCATTTGCTTAGTAACCGAGGAAAACCTTGATTATATCTTCTCTCAGGTTAGTTGTTGGAGGTCCTAGGTAGTTTGAACCTCCAGATTGGAAGTCGTACAGTTGCCACCTCGCTCGGTTATGAAAACTCGCCACTAGTGTTGTGTCTGCCTCTCTCCCGAGGGTTTCCCCTTGCCCTCTGACCTGCCTGTCGTTATTTAGTCTGCCGCTGTCTGGAAGTCATCTGCACATTTGCATTAGCACTGCCTCTCGTGAGTGTTGCACATAAGCGGTAAGATTAGTTTTTATAAATATCAAGATAATTAATATTGGTCATAAGAGTTGGGCAATTTATAAGATCTGTAACATACAATCTGTAACAGACCCCAAAGTGATTGGACCTCATAGGTTAAACAGTTCTTTTTTTAAGTTACACTCTTTAACAGATTACGTTATAACGATGATGAATAAGCTGGCTGAAATGATGCTCAAAGGAGTCCAGGTTCCAAGAGCTTACAGTTATCAGACATTCATCTTTCAGGACAAAGGAAAACTCCGAAAAGAAATCATATTTCAATAACACACCCTGACTGTGATTCTAACAGACAGAAGTCCTGACCACAGAAGGAGCCTTAGAGTAGATTCCTGCACAAGGAGTTAAAGTGGTGGTAGTTTAAAATTATGTTCAATTCAACAGTTTAAATGTACAAGATTGTTCAGATACACATACATATGCGGCTGTTTACACAAACACATAAGTAAAACAACATAAAATTTCAAAAACGATAACAAAAATATAAAACACCTGTAAAGCCAATAACTAAACGAAAATGGAGGTAATCAATAGTGATTACTGTGCAATTAGTGTAGTACTGTAACGCCGACAACATTGGCTTGGTTACCATAGCAACGGGCTTAGCAAGTTCATTTGTTTCTTTTTTCGCATTAATTCACGATAAAATTTCACAATAAACCTGTTACGCTTTGAGTAAGAGCTAAAAACATTCATTGAACATTCAGCTGTTCCAATTATAAATAACCAAAACAAATAGTACTCAAATATATCCACGAATATTTACGTTTAAGCTGACAGCACTATTAAATTATGTACATTGACTCGGGTGCTGTAGGATCAAGTCGTGATTTTTTGTTCCAGTATCGAAGGTTAATGCTAACCTAACGTATCCTATGTACTTATGCATTTGTCTATACATGCTGTTTTGAAGCGACACCGAAGTAATGAAGTAGCATTAAATATTACATTATTTTGTGATTAGGCAGCGCAGGAACCACTGGTGTGCGAACCTCAAAAGTTGTTATTGAGACGTACCAGCCACGAAAACAAAAGCATTACTTCTTGCTCGTTATCAGTATCCCTAGCTTCGCAAGGGGCAAAATGCAGTTACTTGTGAAAAAGTCGACTAATAACTCTGACAGTTCCAAGAAGGCCCATTTTGCTATGATCTTAATTGTACAGTGCTTTCAACGAGTTACTGTAAAATCAACAGCCTCCTTTACAGTTACAAATGCTTTATTATGTATTATTAAACACAGTGAAATAAAATGCTTGTCACATTGCATAAAGCATTTAGTTTGGGTTAATTTATCTACAATTCTTTGATATTTTTTCTCTGCTCGTTTTATTAATTAATGCTTCCATCCTCAATTTCACTAACATTAACTTCCCTCTAAAAGGTTTAAGTTGCATATGTCCACCAGATTATTTGCCATCATGGACTGGTATAACGGAATGTTAAACACCCATAAACAAATAAAATAAAGAATAGCTTCTTTATTGGATTTCGTAAGCCAACGGAATTCTTAATAGAAGCAAGCTACCGTGGAGTATGTCGGTATGTTTACAAACAACTACAGCAGGCGGCACCGTGTGTCAGCTACTTGCGAACTTCGATAGTGTGAGGCACGTGGCGTTGTTCCTGCCACTACCTAATCCACTCTCATTCTGAAGCGTTTTGTTGAGGCTTGGCGGTAAAAACTATCTATATGTGTCACATAGAAGCTAAACAACGACATCTATATATGTGTTCGGTGTAGTTTCGAAACATCCTGTATATAGGGTTACTACAGATGATTCATTCGCTTACAAACCACATACTTTCCAAAGTATTACACTAACAACAATGGTTTATACATAAAAATAGCTGGAAAGTCACAAAGTTTGTGTTTTGTGGCAGAATGACACAGTGGAAAGAAATTCGACAGCCGAGGAAGGATATGCTTCATAAAATGGCTTTTGTGTATTGAAATATGCGAGGTGTACGTCTGTTACAGCAGTGCAATGTGCATTCAGAAGCAACTATAAACAAAAAAGGCCCTGTAAACAAAGCATTTTGTGGTGGTATCAGAAATTTAGGGACAGTGGTTGTCTGTTTAAAGGGATATCTACTGGTCGATCAAAAGTGCCAGATGAAACATTGGAGAGAGTTAAGGAAACATTCGTCCGAGTCCACAGAAACAAAAAGTTCTTGAAAGCCGTGAACTTGGAATATCGCAACAAATGCCCGCCTCCGTAGTGTGGTGGTAGCATGTCTGCCTCACGTTCAAGAGGTCCCGAGTTTGAATCTCGGTCAGGGCGAGTTACCTGGATAAGGTTTTTACGCGGTTTTCCCTTATACTTACAGACAAATGTCGGGTAGCTCTAAGGTCCAAGACACATTTGAACAGCATTTCACCCATTTCATTCACCGCCCGATATGACTTAACGTTGAAGGACGTAAAATTACGAGGAAAAAAAGCGCAAAGAGCTCTGTGGAAGATTTTGCTATGAAAGTTACGTTGGAAATCCCATCATGTACAGCTCCTATAACGACTGAAGCCTGAAAATTACGGCCAGTGCGTGCAATTTTGCACCACAATGCAAGAGAAGATTTCTCTGCCAAGTTGGTATTTAGTGACGAATGCACTTTCCATTTGTCTGGGATTGCTAATCGTCATAATGTGAGGCTTTTGGGGACTCAAAATCTTAGTGCTTTTGTAACAGCTGTAAGAGATTCGCCAAAGTTAATTTTTGTGTGTGTGATGTCACGCAGAAATGTATATGGACCATTTTTCTTTTGTGAACAAAACTGCTACACATACATCTTACCTAGATATGTTGTAGTTGTGGTTGTTTCCACAACTGAATAATGATTATGACAATTCTGTATTCCAACATTGGAAGCATCATGTCCGCGAGTACCTGAACGATGAACTTCCGCATCGTTGGATTGGGCGTGTTAGTGCAGATGAGCAGCTTCTGTTTCCTTGGCCTCCGAGATCACCTGACATATCATCGTGTGACTTCTACCTCTAGGGGTACCTTAAGGGCCGCGTCTATGTACCTCCACTACCCAGAACACTGGTACAATTGAAGTAAAGCATCATTACTGCAGTAATGACCATCGACGATATGATGCTCCAGAATATTTGGAACGAACTGGAGTGCCGCCTGGACATATGTCATGTCAACCAAGGGGACATATAGAACGTCTGTAGAATGTGGGAGTAAACTTGGAGAGTTTCCGGTTATAAACGACTATTTATAACCATTATACTTGATTTATACTTTATACTTGATTCTACTTTTGATTTTTTTTATATATACTTGATGTATAAATCATTGTTGTAAGTGAAATACTTTGGACAATAGAGCTGACTGAAAACGAATGAATTATTTGTAAATAACCCGTAGGTACTTATTATAATTACTATGCACTTATGTCAGCCCAAAGGCACTTACGACCATTGCCAACTTAATAGCTACTATCAGTTTCCATTGTGCTAATGATTACGTTTTCTAAAATGGCATTTCGTGTAAATCCATATTGCCGTTGATTTACACTTTAAAATCCTTGTCTCTAGCAGTAATGTTTAAATATGCTGTTTCAACCTATTTTCTGAAAAGAGTACATATTGAAGATATAAACAAAGAGTTGAAATTTACAAGAAATTTACATGAAGATGGGTGATTAATTTTTTAATACATTTAGTATTTATTTTAGTAATATATACTTGATGTATAAATCATTGTTGTAAGTGAAATACTTTGGACAATAGAGCTGACTGAAAACGAATGAATTATTTGTAAATAACCCGTAGGTACTTATTATAATTACTATGCACTTATGTCAGCCCAAAGGCACTTACGACCATTGCCAACTTAATAGCTACTATCAGTTTCCATTGTGCTAATGATTACGTTTTCTAAAATGGCATTTCGTGTAAATCCATATTGCCGTTGATTTACACTTTAAAATCCTTGTCTCTAGCAGTAATGTTTAAATATGCTGTTTCAACCTATTTTCTGAAAAGAGTACATATTGAAGATATAAACAAAGAGTTGAAATTTACAAGAAATTTACATGAAGATGGGTGATTAATTTTTTAATACATTTAGTATTTATTTTAGTAATTAAAGTGTGAGGTGCGGTGTAATAAATTTCTGTTCCTCAAATCTATACAAACCCTTTATTACGTCCTTACTATTTTTCTAAAGCACATAAAAGGAAGTAAACGTTCCACCTAAAAGAATTCGATGTGAACATATCACAAAAATAAGAGTCTTGAGGCCACCTCCAAACATAAAGAGCATGATTGAAAAGAAACCATGTACGAGGTCTGTTCAACAAAGAATGATCATAATTTTTTACGGTCATAATTTTTCTCAGTAAGATTCAATCTTGTTATATTATGTTAGCTTAATGTGAAACAAACACGCCGTAGTAGTTTCATTGTTGGTACTCCTGGTTCCCGCCTGTGAGAACCAGGTAAGTTCAGTCATGTTCAGTATCGCCTACCACTGCAATGGAGGTAACATGCAGTTAAATTTGATGTTAGAGGAAGATCCGAAGTTTCTTTTAAACGTAATCACTGCTGATGAAACTTGGCTACATCATTTTGATCCTGAGAGCAAACAGTAAAGCTCAGTGTGGTAATCTCCTTCATCAATCCCCCAAAAAGCAAAAGTTGTTGCTTCTGCTGGGAAAGTTATGGTCATCTCATTCTTTGATATTCATGGAATGGTTTATCAGCATGTTGTACCTGCACACACATCAGTAACTGTAGAATTCTACAGGGATGTCATGAAAACATTGCAAGTCTATATCAGGCGCAAAAGACCACACTTCCGCGAAGCAGGCTGGATGCTGCACCACGATAATGCGCGGCCGCATATTGCCAATGTTGTAGCTGAATATCCTGCAAAAATCAACGTGAAGTGCATCCCTCACCCTCCCTATAGTCCGAATTTAGCCCCATGTGGCTTTTTTCTATTCCCTAACTTGAAGAAACGCCTTCGTGGGAGGCATTATCCATCATCAGAAGCAGTGGTGAAGGCTGTGGAGGCGATTTTGAAAGATCTCTCAACAAATGGTCTCCAGCATGTCTTTGAAGACTGGCAGAAACGCTGGGACAAGTGCATCGCATTCAGGGGAGACTATTTTGAGAAGGACTATCAAAACCATGAGGATGAGTAAAGGTACATTGTCAAAAAAAAAAAAAATGTGATCATTCTTTGCTGAACAGCCCTCGTGTATGTGAACAGCATAGCCGAAAGCCTAATTTTCCCCAAGTAATAAACTTATATTTAGATCTAACACCTTCCGAAGATGCGACAAAAGGAGTTTTAGAACCCTAAATTATCCTTTACATGGACGCTTTTAGGAAATTATTATTATTTATTATGCAAAAGAAGTAACCCTATTTTTCAAGTAAGGTATGTTAGGGTTATAGTTACCAAATCACATAAACAGAAAGATCAAAATAACAGAACATGATAATACGAGGTACGTCCAGAATGTAAGTTCTGTTTGGTAATAAAATTAATTTGTGTACAGATACAGAAAAATTATTTACTACACAAAATTCCCCAACCCTTAAACTACTTTTCCACATAACTGCCGAAATTTTTCAGGCATTTGTCATAGCAAGGCACAACTTTCTGTATGCCTTCTTCATAGAAGTTTGCTGCCTGTGTCTTCAACGAGTTGGAAACATTTTCTTTCAGCTCTTCTTCAGTGTTGAGGTGTTGATCGCCAAGGAAAGATTTGAGATGCAAAAACAGATGAAAGTCGCTAGAAGTGAGGTCAGGGCTGTATGGTGGGTGGTCAAACATGCCCAAGCCAAATCCCTGTTGGATATTTTTCGTCGTATTTGCAGTATGTGGTCGTGCGTTGTTGAGAAGAAACACAACACCTTTTGACAGCCGATAAATTTCAATTGGTTTCACTTTCCTAGCATTCAGAAAACGAATCACAGATCTGATTTCACAAGTGGCGGGATTTTCAGTCAACACCGACATTGTAAACAAGCACAACAAAGTGTACGTGGCTCACAGCGATCTCACAATGGCGCACGTTTCTTCTCCTTGATACAGAGCGTCTACCGCGCATGTGCGGAACTGTGATCGCAGCGCTGCAGCGGAGATAAATTGAAACAGAACTTACTTTCTGGACGTCCCTTGTAATTATAACGTTTTAAAAATTGGCCAATAAAGTGCTCAAAGGCAGTAGTGCAACATTTTTAAATAATAGATTACACAACTGCGTTTGAAGATCTGTATTACAATATGAAACAAGAATAAGAATATATCTCTTTTTGGAATGAGGATCACATCACAAGTGTTCAACACTTTCATCAAAACTTTCGCATTTACAGAGATATCCATCAGGAGAATCTATATGGAATCTTCAAAAGTAAGTTTTAAATTTGCCATGTCCGGTAGCAAACTGGGTCGAAATAAAATTATTTGAAAAGTACTTGCAGTTTACACGATCATTAACAGTATGAAAAAATAAATTTCGAGTGGTTTTTCCTTTATCGCTGTTAATGCAAGTGCTGCTCCACATTTCAAAAATTTCTTTTTTTCAAACAAATGTGATTGTAGACTCTTTAAAACTGAATTCCTTTTAGGAAATTGAACTTCACATAAAGATGTTAAACAATTTTTATTAAAATATGTTTGCGTAAGATACTTATATGATTAACAAATGCTATATCCTAAATTTATTGAGAATAGCTCGTGAAGCCTTTTTTCTTTATATAAAATAAACAAAAGTGGGTGTAGATTGTCATATGAATGTAGCATGTCAGTTTGTTTAATAAGTGTCGCTTCAAATAAAAATGTGAACGAGTCGCTGCTAAGTTCAATTCACTTAACCTTTCCAAACTAACAGTTTACACTAGTTTTCCTATCTCTTAAACGATAGGAGAGCTGTAGAAGTAAAGTGTTGTACCTAATATGTCCTTGATAGGAGGCATAAAGCAAAAGTGTTTGTAAGAAATTACTTCAGAATTTTAATCAGTAATGGATGACGAAGCAGGCGAAAAAAAAAACTGGCAGTAAATAGGTGCTACCGGCTCAAAATGGGCACTAATATAGACAATATCTTCGCCCTCCTCTATGTACAGAGGCCGACAGAAGTATTCGAATAATATAACAAGTAACATTGCACGTACTATAAATACTATCATATTTATTTGGCAGCGTTGAATTCCTAAACATATAAACATTAACCTTTTGTGTCTCGGAAACAATATTTAAAATATCACTTTGCATTTATTTACTACAAAATATGTACTGTATTTATTCTACTGTCCCTCTTATTGGATGACATAAGTATTCGAACGTACCCAATCAAACAGAGAGAAAGGTGGTTGGACGTACCCTACACGCCCCTACCACATATAGGTAGTTGTGTTTATGCTACGCCTCGAGACTGTGCTCAAAGTTATTCAGCCGATTGTGAACTCAGGTAATATGGGACGTAAAGGTAAGGAGAAAACGGTGGCAGAGAGGAATATCGTGATAAATATATGCAAACAAAACAAATCTCTCTCTGAAACTGCCAAAACGATTAACAGAAGAAAAACTACAGTGTTATGCATAATTCAACGTTTCAAACAGACAAATGCTGTTGTAAATAAACCTAGAAATGGTGCTCCTTCTAAACTTACAACCAAAGACAGGAAGCAAATAATAAAAATGGTGAAACAGAATCCGAAAGTCACTGCATCTGAGATTAGAGGATGCCTTGAGCAATATTCTGGCACTGTGGTTCACACCAGAACAGTTGAACGGGTTTTAAAATTCTGGGATAAGCTTCTCTGGCCGAACGAGAGCAAATTCTGCTTATACAAGAGTGATGGACGTATTAAAGTGTGTAGACTGCCAAATACAGAATGGGAAGCTAAGAACATGGTAGCTACAGTGAAACATGGAGACAGTAGTGTGATGGTTTGGGGCTATATAGCTTCATCTGGCTTTGGGGAACTGGTGTTCGCAGATGGGATCATGGACAAATTTGAATACAAGAGGATTCTTGAAAACAATCTTAAAAATAATGCAGAGAAGCTGGGATTAGGGCGTGATTATTACTTCCAGCAGGACAATGATCCGAAGCATACTGCTGAAATTGTAAGGCTGTGGATTTTGTACAACACTTCTCACACTTTGAAGACATCGCCCCAATCTCCAGATATAAATCATATAGAGAACATCTGGAAGGAACGCGAGGAGTGTGTGAGGAAGTATCACATCAGAAGCAAGGACCATCTGAAAGAACTTCTTCAAAGAGAGTGGAGAAATATGGACTCTGCAGTCACTAAACAACACACACACAGACACTGCCCAAACGATTATCAGCAGTAATTCAAAGAAAGAGGATGATAAATAAATACTAGCTGTTCTCTGTTCGAATACTTATGTCCAGATGTAAAGTAACCGTTTTATTTCTCCTTGTAGTGCAAATTAGCTTCACTTGCTATTTATGAGTTTATATGTTTAATGGAAGGCTCAAGTTTATTTTATAGCAGTTGTATTTGCGTATGCTTACTCAGCGTAGCTTTAAAATAATATAAGTAATAAATATGTTTACGTTCGAATACTTATGTTGGCCTCTGTACGTGTCTACCTCAGTTTCAAGAACTCGTGAGTTCGAATCTCGGTCAGGGTAAGTTATGTAGATAAGGTTATTCCGGGGTTTTCCCTGATACTGAAAGACAAATATCCAGTAACTCTAAGTAGTATGGACCCTGGGCTCATTTGAGTGCCATTTCATCCATTTTATTTATCATCCGATATGAATTACCTGAGTTGAAGAATGATAAACAAAACATAATCATATGGATTCAAATAGACACAAGCATTTGTTCAATTACTGATTTTAACACTTTTTGGATACGACAGAACAGTATAGAAATATAAAATGTGGATTACATATATTAAATTTACTAAATTTCTTTATAATATTAATAAAATGCAAACTATAAGCTCTTCAGTTACAGATGTAATTTTTTTTACGAAAATTACTATGTGTCATGAGCTGGTAAATATCCTTATTGAGTATATATTTTTGTGATAAATATTATTTATCTGTTATATATCATTGTTAAACAGACAATTCTTAACTAGTCTAATCGTTTTTAGTTCGTACTTGGTTTCGGCCACGTATGAATCAGAAAACAATAGGGCTATTGTATGAGTGAACAAAACAAAGGGTTAATACTAAAGCGATTGATTTCCCAGTCGTAATTTAGGGAGTATTTGATATGGTCGTCAGGCATGTTGTGAACAGTAGTTCACAGGCTGAGAGTACAAAATATTCATTACAAAATTAAGATAACATAGTATTAATAAATGAAGAAAAGTAAATAAATTGCAGTGGATAAACGTCTTATAGAAGTTCTCATTGAAAAGAATTTAAGAAATGAAAAGAACAACATTATTAAAAAGGCAATTATGGTCTCCAAATTTATTTAAGGGGACTGGGAGGTTATTTTTACCCATGCAAGGCTAATTTCTACCAATATTAAAATTTGAATATATAGAAAACTAAACATTATCAGAAATTGAAATTCGGTATGATTACTGCATAAGGATGTGTGCATTTAACTACTGCATAATATTTAAATTACGTTCACATAGGTCCATGTAAAAGGAGCATAAATCACATCGTGTGTCCTGAAAAAAAATATTGCACTCTATATTTCAGGCGCACTTTACTTGTAGGAATTTAAAGCTACATGCACCAAGTTTTATCCTAAATAACCTAAGATACAGTTTTATAATATCGACTAAATGAAAATCCCATATAGTTTATACTATGAACATGAAAAATTAATTAGTGTAAAAGAATATAATATTTTCAAGGACTGAATATTTGTTTTCATCCATTTTATAAATCAAATGAATATAAATGTTAGCCGAATGTGTTCAAGGAACATTGACAAATAACCAATAAAAATTTTGTGTCAATATCTTTTATAGTTTTTGAGAAACATGCACCTAAAGTATGAAATATCAAAGTTTTGGGAAATCACGATCAAAGATTAAGCACCATTCTCAGGAAGTGGGCGTATCATTATGCCGCCATGTTTAAATTGCCGAATTAAAGGACTTAAATACAAGCTGACAACCTATGTTATATATATATATATATATATATATCATTTTAAAGCTGAAGAATTATATATTTTTTTTAACATTAAAAACAAAAAATGGATTTTTTGAAACCTATCGACATCCCAGTGCCCTTAATATACAAAACATGTTTATTGTCAATTAATGTTACATTGATGGAAAGGCGGAACTTACAGCTATTTCTCAACGTAATCACTATTGCGATCGATGCACTTTTACATGCGGTGTGGCAGTTTTTGTTACCCTTGGCATAGCACTCTCCAGCCAAGTTGCGCAGGGATCACTCTACCTCGCACACACCTTGCTATAATGCAAATGTTCAGTCAAAATCTTGTCAATCGTAGTCTTACTGACTTCACGAACTGTCACACGTCGATCTTTAAGCATTTCTTGCTTCACTTTTGCAATTGTTTCGGCTGAAACCGAAGGTCGACCAGAACGCTGTTCGCGATGGACGTCTGTACGTCCGTCTTTGAACTCTCTGGACCACTTTCGCACGTTTTTGACCTCCATACACTGTGGCGCATAGACTTCGCATAACTTACAATGAATTTCAGTGGGGGTAGTGCCCTTGGTAATCAAAAAACGGATCACTGTACGCAACTCGCACTTGACGGAGGAAGTGATGGGAAGCTACATCGCAAGCGGCTGCCCAGCCAAGACTAATGGTTGCAACGGGTTCGCTGTGGTGGGGATTTGAAGGGGGGGGGAACCAAGATAGACGCCAGTGTTAGCAGACCTCGCATAATAGCGCTCCTCACGGCTTCAGCGCCTTGCAGACCTTATTTTACGGACACGCCTCGTGGTCACTATACAATTGGTATATTTTACCCCAGTAACAATGAAAGACGCATGCAAATAAGGCCTGTGGTTCTGAATAGAAGAAGAGAACAGGCAAATTCCTAGCTCTAGCAATCAGCACATTTAAAGTAGGTTTTCTTACTTGTAGCTAGATTACTGTAGGCTGGACTTACAATATGAGGCGGGAGCCTCTAAAATTACCCTTTTTAATTAGATCGGTCTGCAACAATACATGTTTTGCAGATCTGGGAGAACAGATACAAAATAACTACGAGGGCTGTTCAATAAAGAATGATCATTATTTTTTTTTACAACGTACTTTTACTCATCCTCAAAAGTTTGATGGTCCTTCTCAAAATACTCTCTCCTGAATGCGATGCACTTGTCATAGCGTTTCTGCCAGTGTTCAAAGACATGCTGGAAACCATTTTTTGAAAGTTCCTTAAAAGTCGCCTTCGCAGCCTTCACCACTACTTCTAATGATGGATAATGCCTCCCACGAAGGCGTTTCTTCAAGTTAAGGAATAGAAAAAGGTCACATGGGGCTAAATCAGGACTGTAGGGAGGATGAGCGATGCACTTTACGTTGAGTTTTGCAAGATATACAGCAACAACGTTGGAAATATGCGGCCACGCACTATCGTGGTGCAGCATCCAGCCTGCTTCATGGACATGTGATGTTTTGCGCCTCTTATGGACTTACAGTAATTTCAGTACATCCCTGTAGTATCATCCAGTTACTGATGTGTGTGCAGGTACAACATGCTGATAAACCATTCCATGAATATCAAAGAATGAGACGACCATAACTTTCCCAGCCGAAGCAGCCACTTTTGCTTTTGGGGGTTGGTGATGAAGGAGATTTCCACACTGAGCTTGGCTGTTTGCTCTTAGGATCAAAATGATGTAGCCAAGTTTCATCAGCAGTGATTACGTTTCAAAGAAACTCCGGATCTTCCTCTAACATCAACTTTAACTGCATGTTACCTCCACTGCAGCGGTAGGCGATAATGAACATGTCTGAACTTGCCTGGTCCTCACAGACGGGAACCAGGAGTACCAACAATGAAACTACTACGGCGTGCTTGTTTCACATTAAGCTAACAGAATATAATAAGATTGAATTTTAATGAGAAACATTATGATCGTAAAAAAAGTGTGATCATTCTTTATTGAACAGCCTCATATATAGTAATTACATTGTAGAGGTAGGACAGTGTGCCTCCTCTGAACTGATACAAATGTGACACTGAACTAATAAAATAGTATACATACTTCAATAGTGAGAATTTATACTTCAGAAAAGAAGAATAGAAAAGCAAATGTGGAACAGTAGATCATTCAGCAGAAGTGTCATCACTGTAAATCAGGTCCTGTAGTAGTCGTCGGTTGAGTCGCGTTGGCCGGCGAATTCAGACGCCGATGTTATACGTCACAGCTCCTGGAACGTGGCGCAGATTGTAGAAGAAGCGTCGAGCAATCTGTCGGATGAAATGGTAGAGAAGAAGTTCCAGCAGCTGCTGGTTGCGGACAAAGGAGCATTAGTGGCAATTCACAGAAATCGACTCTGGGCGACCTGTAGACCCCTCAGGTGACAAATACTGGCAGCCGTCCAGACCTGGCAAGCATAAGTTATAGGAGGTCGAACCACAGATTTGTACAAGGAGCAGTGAAGCTTCTAAACCAAATGAAGTGAGTTTGTGAAATAAAGGAGAGAGTTGTGAAAGACGAGTGGATGCCAGGGTATTGGTGCGGTCAGCATGAGGCTTCCACGTAAGCCGAGTGTCCAGTAACACTCCAAGATACTTGACGTGTAGGTGAAGGGAGCCACGGCACATGATCGGTCACAAGGCGTATAGGCGGATTATAGCGGCGTAAAGTAAAAATCTCGGCTTCAGTTTTTTGGGTATTGAGGGAGATGCACCAAGTTCGAAACCATTGAGTGAGGGATCAAGAGAGGGATCAATTGAGGTTGGAGGCATGTATGGAATATCGGAGGTGTGAATACTAAACAGCAATGGTGCTTTCGGCCGCGCCGTGGCTCAGTGGTTAGATCGCTTGGCGACCGCAAAGTGAGATTTGTGGTGGACAACACGGCGCTGGGGTGGGTTTTCTCCGGGACCTCCGGTTTCCCCCGCCATCTCATTCCACCGGTGCTCCATCTTCATCACATGTATCATCAGTGTCACCACCTAAGGTGCCGTATGTGGTAAAAGCGGGCGTTAAACACTACACATTTCATTTCACATTTCAATGGTGCCAGTATTGAACCTTGTGGAACGCCTGCTGTAATAGGACTTTTTTGTAGTTTACGTCCTCCAATGTTAAGTCACATCGGACGGTGAATGAATTGGGTGAAATGATGCTCAAATGAGTGGAGGGTCCATGGAGCTTAGAGTTACCCGTCATTCGTCTTGGAGGATAAAGGGAAACCCTGGAAAAATCTTAACCAGGTACCTCACCCTGACCGAGATTCGAACTCGGGATCTCTTGAACGTGAGGCAGACATGCTACCGAGGCGGGCTATAGGACGCTTAGTTGAATGAGTACCCCCAATGCGAACCGCAAAAGTGCGATCGGTGAGAAAACTGGTTATTATTTGGATTAATTTGTCCGGGAGACCAGTGCGATAGAGTTTAACTAGCAAGTTAGAATGCCATACCTTATCAAATGCCTATGCTACATCAAGGAAAATAGCTAGGATAAGTTGACGATCCTCGAAGCCAGTAACAGTGTGTTGAGTTTACCTCAATAGTTGATGAGCAGTAGAGTGTTTCGGGCGAAACCCGAGTTGAAAAGAAGAAATAATAAGATTTTGGTGACGTAGTGCGCGAGATGGCGATGGAAGACCTCAAGGAGTTTCGACAGTGTGGGTAGAAGACTGATAGGACGATAACTTCCTGGCAGGTGCTAAAATTACCTGTGACAGAAGACAGTCGTACCTGTAGGCTGGCAGAGCACGTTCCCGGGGTTCTTGTCCGTATGGTGCCTCATTAGAATCTCGTTCAACTGTTTCTAGAGGATTATTTTCCTTGGCTGGGATTATCTCAGTGAAAAGACAAGGACCTACGCTTGCGGTAGCGGTTATCTCAGGTCGAGGAAATAGGAACTGGAGTTACTAACGATACAAATCCTTGCCAATGTAACTTCCATTGTATTTCCTTATTTCACTTCCATTGAACACATTCCGATTTTAAGGCCCAAATGACCTAGTTGTCGACGGGCCCTAAAACACCACACACTCACTCACACTCACTCATTCCGATTTTAAGTATGTTCCTTCCAAATTGTGTAGTGTTCACACTTGTCCTTTGATTGGTTAAACTTTGCTTATACGACAGGTCTAAAATTAATACGCGCAGTACTTATCGGTGTCTCCCCGATTTCTAATAACCATAACAGGTATTAAACATTGGCTCGCGGAGTTTTCGACAAACATTTTGGCCGTCTACATTTGCTAGCAGCTGTATTCCTCAGTGATTTGGATTTTCATAACATTTATTAGCAGCAACTGTGTGCGACTGGTTTCTAACAATGACATTTTATACCACGAGCGGCTGCAGAAATATGGGGATGTCAAACGTAAGTAATAAAATAGACCAGTTATACACACAATTTACTAAAGAGATGTTGGGATTGCCAGGATCGGTCCTTTTTTCGAGTGGAGGAAAAATCCCTTTACGGAGTCCCACTATGTTGGAGGGCAGAATGCGTACTGTAAGGCTCGCCTGTCCTTGGCAATACGCACTGAAAGATCTCCACCGGATATAGGAAGGAAGTTGATAAGATAAAAGCGTGGCTTCATGCTGTCTCGCATAGCACCCGCGTCAGTAATTGAAATCTGCTAAGCTGGTACCCATTGGATACGAGAGCGTGGTAAGTCCATGAAACCGGACTGCAGCCTAGAGGCTAGAGGTGGTATTGAGTAAGGACAGGTACGGGATAAATGGTGACGAAGTTGATCCAACCGCACGCAGCGAGACAAGAGTTCCTCCGCGTACATACGGCTGTAGAGCTTTTTCTTCTGTTCAGCTGTGAGGTGTTGCTGGTTCTCTGGTGATGATACTGGTGGTTGGTTGTTGAAGATGACGTTCCTGAGGAGACCCTGGAGGCTCTCAGCGAGTTCGTCCAGCTTCCAGTGAATGCTGTGTTGTTACGTTATGTAGTGTGCTGTTTGAATTGATTATCCCTGGAATTATCTTAGCAGGTTAGCTTGGCCGCTATGACCAGGAACTCCGAATGGAGATCCTGAACGGCCTCCCCTAGGCCTCGGACTTCCTCCCTGAGCTGCTCCTGGCTGATGGTGTGAATTGATTGATGCTGCTAGCTGTTGATGCGGTTGCTGATGTGGCGGCTGTTGTGTGCTCAGCTGTTGGTGAGGAGTTGATGGCACGGGTGAGACAGGCGATGCCTTCCTGCAGGGATGCAAGGGGCAGAGCGCCTGCCCTGTGTAGTGGTTGTGCTCTCTACAGGAGGCACAGTAGCAGCGGGGCGGTGGTGGCAGCGGAAGTCATGTTCTGTGCAGACTGAGGTGAGGCTGGAGGCACCACAGTAGTGGCACCTCGGCTGGGCTGTGTAGGACTCTGCTGTATGCCTGCAGGTGCAGCAGCGGCGGCATGGAGCTAGGCTGGTCTATCGGGTGGCCTCGGTCCTCAGCACCCGCCCTAATAAGAGCAGGCTGGTAACCAAGGCAGCTTCCAGGTCGATGATGCTGGCTAGTTTCACTCTGACCAGCGGTGTTGGGCCCCGGGCTGGCATAATGCGGTTTGTCCTCGTTGCTGCGCTGCAGCAAGCACGAAGCGTCCCGGGGTACTCACTTCACTACAATGCTGGTGCGATGTGGAGATGGTGACGACTGTTGAATGGCTCCCGCTTTGAGCTGTCCTGCTCCTGGCTAGGAGACAGAGCCAGGTTCTGCTGTGTTGAGCTCGCTGCTGAGCTTGGGTGGTGGTGGCGTGTCGGGGGGAGCCAGACGGCCGCTGGTGATTGGCCTGCTCCCGGCTAGGAGGCAGAGCCAAGTTCCGGCAGTGAAGATCATTGCAAGTGAGGCTTATCTTCGGTGGTTGCCTGCTTAACTGCGGTGAAAGTCTTTTTCAAGTTCCTCTTTACTCGCCCCATGGTGCTGCGGTGATGTTACTCCGGCGAAGGCTCGAAGAGAAATCTGCCAGGATCAGCTCCAGGAAAAGTAGCATTAGTAGAATTAGGATAACCCAAAAGAAAACGCATAATAATTGGAAGAATCTTAAAATTTTAGCGCAAATGTTTGATAAATGATGATGATGATGATGATGATGATGATGATGATGATGATGATGATGATGATGATGATGATGATGATGATGATGATGATGATGATGATGATGATGATGATGATGATGATGATGATGATGATGATGATGATGATGATGATGATGATGATGATGATGATGATGATGATGATGATGATGATGATGATGATGATGATGATGATGATGATGATGATGATGATGATGATGATGATGATGATGATGATGATGATGATGATGATGATGATGATGATGATGATGATGATGATGATGATGATGATGATGATGATGATGATGATGATGATGATGATGATGATGATGATGATGATGATGATGATGATGATGATGATGATGATGATGATGATGATGATGATGATGATGATGATGATGATGATGAAATCCTAAGGATATGTATGAATCAACGAAAGACAATGGGAAACAGAAAGAGTTGGTTGTCAGAGGCAGAAATGGCTGTGGAAGAAATAATGGGGCACATATGGAGACTTGAAAATAGTAATCTAGCAGGTTTTCTGGAAAATATTCAGATCTAGAATGGAGGATATAGAAAGACAAGAAGTATATGAGGAGGCCTAGAAAATAGAAAAATATTAATTTGTTTAGGATAATATAGAGAGCGTGGAAAAGAGAAAGATATGTAGACCAATGTAACAGACAGGAGAGGGAAGGAATGGCTAGGATTAGAACAGGATCAATGTTCTTAAGGAGACTAAGAAGTAGCAGGATAGGCATATGTAAATAAAATAATGTGAAGAAACAGAAAGTACGGTTCATATTCTAAGAGAATGGAAAGAGCTAGCAGCAAGGAGACGGAAAGTATGGGAAAATAAATGGGAAAAGTTCCAAAGTGAGTTGATAGCTATAACAATGGTTACGGAAAAAATGAAAGTAGAAACAGAAATATGGAGAACCTGTTTTTGTAAGCTTAAGAGAAGTGGATGAGAAAAGTAAAAATTGGAAAAGAAAAAATTATGGGACAACAAGACGAAACAGATGCAAGCTAGAGTAGATGACAGAATGGCGACTTTTATTCAGTGTGCCAAGTAGGCTGAGCTAGCTAGTGTAAAAGAAGAAACCAAGCAATTTGTACAATCAGATTAAGAAATAATGTAGGGCTGTTCAATAAAGAATGATCGTAATTTTTAAGGTCATAATTTTTCGCAATAAAATTCAACCTTATTAAATTCTGTTACTTAATGTGAAACAAACACGCCGTAGTAGTTTCATTGTTACTACTCCTGGTTCCCGCCTGTGAGAACCAGGGAAGTTCAGACATGGTCAGTATCGCCTACCACTGCAATACCGGTATCACGCGAGGAACAATATGCGGCTTTGAAATTCTGCTTTCGTCTCAACAAATCTACATTTGGGGCCTATACAATGTTGCAGGAGGGCTATGGAGAGTCTGTTCTTCCCTACAGCACAGCTCGAAGATGGTTTAAAATATTTAAACAGGGGAGACAATCAATTTCAAAGGAAGTTGGACCAGGTGCTTAAGTTACTGCTCTTACTGAAGAAAACATCAACTCTGCTGCTGTCATTGTGAGAGAAGATCGACGAATTACCTTAAGATCACTTTTTGAAATACTGAACATTTAATTGGGTGCCACCCACATATTGGTGACAGAAACATTACACATTACACATGTGCGCGATGGGTTCCAAGACTGTTGATTCCCGAACAAAAGGACATTCGCATGCAGGCCTACATGCAGTGAAAGTTGCTGTTAGAGGAAGATCCGGAGTTTCTTTCAAACATAATCACTGCTCATGAAACTTGGCTACATTATATTAATCCTGAGAGCAAACAGCAAAGCTCAGTATGGCAATCTCCTTCATCACCAACCATCCAAGAAGCAAAAGTGGTTGCTTCTGCTTGGTAAGTTATGGTCATCTCATTCTTTGATATTCATGGAATGGTTTATCAACATGTTGTACCTGCACACACATCAGTAACTGGACAATACTACAGGGATGTCCTGAAAACATTGCACGTCCATATCAGGCGCAAAGGATCACATTTCCTTGAAGCAGGCTGGATGCTGCACCACGATAATGCGCGGCCGTATATTGCCAATGTAGTTGCTGAATATCTTGTAAAACTCAACGTGAAGTGCATCCCTCACCATCCCTATAGTCTGGAATTAGCCCCATGTGACCTTTTTCTATTCCCTAACTTGAAGAAACGCCTTCGTGGGAGGCATTATCCATCATCAGAAGCAGTGGTGAAGGCTGCGGAGGCAATTTTGAAGGTTCTCTCAAAAGTGGTTTCCAGCATGTCTTTGAAGACTGGCAGAAACGCTGGGACAAGTGCATCGCATTCAGGGGAGACTATTTTGAGAAGGACCATCAAAATTATGAGGATGAGTAAAGGTACGTTGTCCAAAAATTTGTGATCATTCTTTATTGAACAGCCCTCGTATGAAATATATATAAAATATTGTAAACAGCAAGTTGTATAAATAAATTCTATTCTATTCTTCCTCCACAACCATGAGTTCAAAGCACTTGGATTGACTACTTTTATATCCGCTGTTGAACGTTTCCACCTCTTATGATAGCATTTTAATTTTCTCTCGTTGGCCTCAGTACCTATGCCATGACTTGCTTATCACATGATATGGGATTTTCCCTACTCTCTAATATTCCGCCTGGGCCACCTACACCTCATGTCCTCAGAACACATAACAGTAACACAAAGCAATTTTATACGTCTAAACGTAATGCAAAGAAATGTTTCGTCTGGCTCTAAAACGTGTTCTCTCTACGGCTGACACTCAAAGCTCGAGACACTAAACACTGGACATCGCATTGGCTCTAAAACATCTCTCGTTGGCTGATACTCAAAGTTCGAGACATAAAGCACTAAAAACACCGGGCATCGCATTTGCTCTTATCTACCGTACGCTGGGAATCGTTCCAGTAGCCGTATATTCTCGAATTACATTCTATAACGGCCCCGAACGTCTTCATAGAATCGCCACTTTAAAAGATAGCCTTCTAATCTCAAAAATGACAATTTTAAGCTTAAATGAGCTATAGGGAATCAGTGAATATTTTATAAATATAAAGGTTCGAATTTTGGGAATGGTAGTATTACAAATAATAACTAAGAATTATGTTATATTATGGGTGCTAAAATTCCATAATTATGTAACAATATACCTAGATGATTTACGTTCTTGAACTGAATCGTCTTTGTCTCATAGGGCAAGTTCGACGACGACAATTTTCTTTGCTTACAGAATACTCTTGTGCCGTCTGCAGGCCGCCCTTTGAAGTGGTTAACTGCCCCGCATGCCAATGTCATTTCCAAGGAAAACTTTCCAAGGGGTAATTCTGAGTTAGAGAGGAGAACAACCATTCTTATTAAACATTTCCATTTACTGAAACTTGGTTAGATAACAGCTGTTGGTGCCCCTGCGGTTGACGGCACCATTACATCTTACGAAGTTCTGCTCACTTGATTTGCTCATATCCATTGAACGTATCAGCAAAATCTTATGTTTCATTCACATGTACTTCACTGTACAAGATTTTATTATAAAAGCCGCTTCTTGTAAGTTAAGATAAACTTGTAATTTCATTTAGACATTTCTTTATACGTAATACAGTAAGAAAAGCGATACAAGTCACTTTTAAAGCTATGTGATGCTTTTGAAATACCATGCTCTTTGCATGACGCGAGAAAAATGTGATTAGCGACTTCCCATTTAAGAAAAATAGAAGTATTGAAAATTCACACAAATAAAAATGAATATATTTGAAACTGCTTAGCCCATAACAAATGCAATCAGTCACTTAGAAAGGGCATTATTTCAAAATTGCCAAACATACATTTCTACTACAGCAAAACTTCTGTAATTTGTCTGCACATTTCTCTTTTGAAAAAAAATGTTATTGTAGTCATTCATGTGGGCATGGTACCCATAAAAATTCTTACTTTCCTTTAACAGATAGGTATGGGACATATTTGGAGAAACGAGGAGTATTATTATAGGGGCTTTTGGAAAGTGCTAGAATTAAGGCTGGAAGATTTAGATAGCCATGTTATGTTTACCAGTGTAAGGGAGAAAAGAGGACATATAGGGAAATAAAGACAGTGTGGGGGAGGGAGATGTGTGTAATAAGTCAGGGTGAGAAGGATTTGCCTGGGCAAGGACAGGAGTTAGAAGTTTGAAAGGTATTAGATATGAAAAGGTTACAGGGAAATGCCCAATGTGTGGAGAAGAGGATACAGATTGACATAGTATACTTTATTGTAAACAAATATATGGAGAGAACAAATTTGGCAACAAAAGTGGGATAGGTTTAGGGATGGGGGGAGGTATTAATAATAAAGAAACTGTTATTGGTAAAAGGAGAAAAGGATATAAGAAATATAGGTGAATATCTGGGGAAATTTAGAGAGAAATGGTTAAGATTAATGAAGAATAACTAACAATTAAAGGCTGGAAAACTAGAATGAGGGATACAAGGGAGAGGAGGGTCATCAGTACACGGAAAACCAGGGGTTATGTGTATTGAGACCGAGACTCGAGGCAAAAAGGTAGGAAGGGTATGTTAAATGTAAATAAGTAATTTTGTTATTGTGTGAAAGAAATGTTACAAATGTCAATGTATCAATGAAATTGTATGTAGAAGAAAGATGAAAAATAAATACAAATACAAATACTTCTCTTTAGAAAGGGCTTTATTTCAGGATTAAAGACTTTTCTACATGTCACACTGTTAGTGGCAGTTTCTATAGTTACTGAATTGTATCATTTTTATAACAGTAAAGTTGAGGGAACAATTCAGCAAACAGCTCTGAGCTTTCAGGTGTAAGAAAAAGGAAAAGAGAGCAAAGAAATATTAATAAATATAAGTGTAATATTATCAAAAATTCTTGTCCAGGGTGTATTTTATCTGAGGCAATTCTGGGTTAAAATATGAAAAATATTATAATTATAATTCTGTGATGTATGTACGTATATCATAAGGAAATAGCAGAAAATGGGCAAATCCTTTGAAGGTATGCCTCATTCCTCTTCAACTACGAGTACATAGAAGAAAATGTCTCAGGCGATGTTAGAAACTTAAGATTATGCGTGGAGCAACACAAGAACCACTGCATGATAAGGTTGCGTGCTATACAGGTGGATACAGGGAAATTTAAAGAAGTGAAACAGTTCTTTCCTATCAGGGATCGCTCTTCAATGTTGTGACTGGGATTTTTCTCTGATAAAACGTGCATTAAGGAGCGTTGATCATATATACAGTGAAAGAATATTGTGAACTCACTGTTTGTGCTGCAAAACGCTGTTAGATTACAGCGAAACTTGTTGGAACGTACGAAATGTGTGATTTTTCCAAATTTTGGCCCAAATACTATATGACAGGAAGACTCTCTCGAGTAAGAGGTAGAGCTGTTCCCCCAGAAGCTTAAGTGTCCTTTCAGCCAAGAGTTTTCATGTATTTTGAGCACTGTACCACAAACAATTAAATTACAGCATCATCTTACATAGGAGAAATTACATGGCATACTTTTGATTTGTGACTTCCTGTAACTCAAGTTCAGCTTCTGTTAACAACGACATATCATAAACAAGTCCCTATAAATGCTTTGAAAATAAATGATATACGTCCTCTACTGAAGAATTTAAATCTTTCTATGAAGAAATACTCTCTTGGACTGTTTCTGTAAAAGAAAATGGCAATAATAATTTCTTTTTATATTTCCAGCATGTATGAAGAACACCATTTAAAAAAAGGATGAACTTTCGTACAAATTTCTCTTCTCTGAGTAAATTCAGAGAAAACAGTAATAAACCATGTGTAATGAAAGCAACTTACGCTACATTTACCTTTTGTTATTTTTTCCTTGAAGAAAGGGAAATTATTCCAAAATTTAAAGCCCTATTTTCAACTAGGAAATGCATGTGGGTCAGGTTAATATATTATTTAAGATTTATTTTCCTATCAGATTATTTTGTTGATTTTATAAATTTTTCAAATTATTACAGCCAAGGTAAAACATTTTTATTGAGTCCTGAAAAAGGGAGATTTTGTAATAAGGTCCTTTCTAAAATTACTGATTCAATTTTAGTTTACATAAATTGTGTGTTATAACTAGATATACATCCTTTGTTCAGTAAGGTTTTGGCTATCTCTTACAATATACTAATTATAAAGAATTACTCAGCATGCACAAGATTTCACAGCATTTCCAATGAAAATTTAAGATATACATTTCATTTGTCATGAAAATCTTCATTTGATATTTTAGTGAAAAAGCATTGATAAAGGATCAAAAGATAGATAAATGTGAACTAGTTAATTTAGGAGTACGACAGAGCTGTCCTATGTCAACGACACTTTATAATATAATTATATATACGATTGCCAAATGGCAGAATAAGCTTAAACATAATTTTAAGGTTAATAAAAACAATTTTAAATGCTATCGTATTTGCTGATGATTAGGTTATCCCGGTAGAAAATGGAAATATATTAAAGCAGCAACCTTTAAACTGGAGAACCTAATGAAAACGTATACTTTAAATATATCAGTAACGAAATAATGGCAATACTCAAAATACAGAAAAAAGGTAAGAAAAAAATGATCGATAACAAAGCAATAGAACAGGTTCAACATTTTAATTATGGAATTATTATATATTTGAATGATCTGGTTTCGTTTGACATGACAACGATTTGAAAAATAAAACTTATTAATTCCAACCTCTATGTGTGACTATTAAACGAACGCTAAACGATAAAACAGAAACATTGCTAACTATTTATAAGACGATGGCAGTACCCATCTTGAGTTATGACTCAGATAATTGGGTCATAAAGAATGATAAAAACAGTAGAAATGCTTAGACATGTGTTGGATATTCCCTCACAGACCATATGAGAGGTGAACAAAATTGCCACGACCACATACTCAGAATGAAGTATAATAGAACGACAAAAGATGCAATGCAGTATAAACCCACAAGAACTACACTTAATGGAAGACCTCGACGTCGATGTAGGCCACGCCGTGGCTCAGTGGTTAGACCGCTTGGGTCTCACCAAGGCGGCCCCGGTTCAATACCAGGTGACAGCAAAGAGATTTGTGATGGACAACATGGCGTTGGGGCGGGTTTTCTCCGGGACCTCCGGTTTTCCCTGCCATCTCGTTCCACCGGTGCTCCATCTTCATCTCATGTATCATCAGTGTCACCGCCTGCGGTGCCGTATGTAGTAAAAGCGGGCGTAACACTACACATTTCATTTAATTTCATTTCGACGTCGATGGGAGGATGACTTCTTAGCTGGAGTAAGTCAAATTGGACTACCTTGATGGACATAATGACGATGAATGAAAATCTTCTTTTTTTTTTTTTTTTTTTTTTTTGAGAACAGTAAACGTTGTTTTAGATCTTCCATGTTTCGGGAAGGACGATGTTCTTCAAAATATTCCTAATTTATCCTTAGAATATGTTGAATTTGAATACCAAGTTTCGTACTTAATCAACCTTTTGGTTTTGAATTTCACTGTTCACAAACACACACGCATTTTTCTAATGGACTCAAGATTCAGAGGTCTCACAACATGTGTATCCATTGAAATTACGGTACGAGTTCTTCTTTGGAATAGCTTCCCCTACTTACTATAAA
>CM060959.1:65962237-65974737 GCA_030765055.1 Mantis religiosa
AGGCACGCTACCACCACGCTACCGAGGCGGGCTACACACGATGATATGCTCCTGGTAAACACTTCCTTCTTCGGTAGGACGGTTTCCCGTCTCCAGGCCAACCTGGTGGGCGTATCCGGGCCACGGCGGGTAGGATAACGTTTGTACTCTCCTGCTGGGGGAGTTTCCAACTAGTATATAGTAGGAACCCTGTCCTCTGCACCGTCGTGGCTCCTTGAGTCAGCCGCCTTCTGTCTCCTCTCACCTCATCCTTCCTCCCGGGGATGGCCTGCTTGGGGCATAGAGACAATAGATCAAGATTCGTCGCAGTACAGAATACCCTCCAATGATTTACCCGTCATACCGAGATGATGATGATGATATGATGATGATTTGCACATAAGGGCTCACAACTTCATGGTCATCAGTACCCTTTCAAAAAGCATGCTCCTTTCAGAGTAAACCACCAAAGCCTCCTTACTTCTCCGCTCCCAGTAACTGGTGCATATTGCCAAGATGATCGTCTCCCGAAAATTGGCTCTATGGTCGTTATCAGCCCAGCCCAGACTTCTCAGGTTGCATTAAACGAATGCCCCGTTCATGTTTGTTTATTCTGGTAGCGATGGTCCTTCTGGTTTGTCCTGTATACGGTGCCCCACATTCACAGGGAATGCGGTGCACTCCCGGAACTTGGAAGTCCAGTTTGTCTTTCACTGGTGTCAACAGATGTTTAATCTTCGGCGGTGGCTTGTGCATGGTCCTGATGTATTTGGCGAGAATTCTGCTGATTCTGCCGGATAGATTGCCAGTAAACGGGATGCAGGCTGTAGCGGTAGGCTTATCTGACGCTTGCTGTATTACAGGTTTCCCTTTCCTAGCTTTGGTGATCGAGGCTTCAACGTCATATTCGGAGTAGCCGTTTTGTCGGAAGGTGAGTCTCAGGTGCTATAATTGTGATGCTGGATTTCAGTTCAGCTCCTCTTCGAAACCGACCTTAAAATGGAAATACGTCGGCTTAAGAAGCAGAGATAAATACAGCTTGATAATCAAGTTAAGTAGTTATGTTTCTTTTACTCAATTAATTTTCTATACTCACGCCATCTCTTGGGCTGGCATTTAATTGACTGAAAACAGTCTTTTGTTCAGTAATGCAAATTTTGATAGTGTTTTGTCTTTGTTTATATTTGTGTTATATCCAGTGTTTCATTTGTGGTTATAACGTTTAATGAATATCCTGATAATGGGAGCGATACACTCCCGAAACTTCGATATTTAATGGTCTTTTCACCTGACTTGCTGCCCGAGAAGAAATTGAGAATATTCGTCGCCAGGAAAGCTTCAGGTCTTATTTCACTAGATCTCGTTAGTGCTTATAAATGCTGTCCATTCATATTTTTAGGTACTGAGAGATTGTTTTCTATGTAAAACTCACGTTTGCTGCTAAGTCATAAATTTTTTCTTGGACATTTGTAAGGAATATACTGCAAATTAAATTACAGCCTCAAGGAAGGATATAAAGAAGAAGATGTTCCGGGTAGGTCAATAAATCATTGCATATTAACATGTTTCAGCATGCTCAGCCCCCTTTTTAAATCATACTTTAAGACTGTGACACTGTAAATGCATGTTTAAGAAGCCTTTAACTCATATAAATCTGAGGTCTTCTAGTCTAGAGGCAGTTTATGTTGGGATTCGTGATTGCCTAATACGCATGCGTTCTTTTGGCAATGGATATGTACCCACTCTGTGATACATCTCGATTCTAATAGACTCAGGCGGAGTGTTATTTCTTTCAGTGTTTTTCAGTGCTTCATTACGTACGTGTTCTTTGCTACATCGGAATATTATACAGGGTGTACATAAATCAATATCGGGGTTTTAACTCTTTATAATATGTATTACATTCAACTTACCGTTACAAATGATAGGTCAAATGAAAAAGCAACCCAAACAGTTTTACCAAGAACCTTATAAATGTTCAATGTGATTACCCTTTGCCACACGGCACACATCAAATCTATAGCCGAGTTCTTCCCAAACGTTGATAAGTGTGTATTCAGTAATTGTAGCATCAACTGCTTCAATCCTGTTTCTTAATTCAGGGAGGTCAGCTGGTAGCGGAGGCACGTACACACGATCCTTGATGAAACCCCAAAGGTAAAAATCGCATGGTGTTAGATGAGGAGAACGTGGAGGCCGTCCGCCTCGGTAGCGTGGTGGTAGCATGTCTGTCTCACGTTCAAGAGGTCCCGAGTTCGAATCTCGGTCTGGGTGAGTTACCTGGATAAGGTTTTTCCGGGGTTTTCCCTTATCCTGAAAGACGAATATCGGGTAACTCTAAGTTCTATGGACCCCGGACTCATTTGAGCATCATTTCACCCATTTCATTCATCGTCCGATATGACTTAACGTTGGAGGACGTAAATTACAGAAAGAAAGTGGAGGCCATGCTTAACAAGCCATCTCATTGGGACCCTTGCGGCCTATCCAGCGCTCGGGTACAGAGACGTTCAACCAATCGCGTACTTTGTTATGCCAGTGAGGTGACGCACCATCTTGCTGGAAAATGAAGTTCTCTGATTCATTTTCTTCCAACTGAGGGAAGAGCCATTGCTCTAGTGTATCACGGTAAGAAGTGCTGGGACACGCCGTGGCTCAGTGGTTAGACCGCTTGGCTCTCACCACGGCGGCCCGGGTTCAATCCCAGGCGACCGCAAAGTGAGACTTTTGGTGGACAACACGGTGCTGAGGCGGGTTTTCTCTGGGATCTCCAGTTTACCCCGCCATCTCATTCCACCGGTGCTCCATCTTTATTTCATGCATCATCAGTGTCATCGCCTGCGGCCGTGCCGTAGCTCAGTGGTTAGACCGCTTGGCTCTCACCAAGGCGGCCCGGGTTCGATCCCAGGCGACTGCAAAGTGAGATTTGTGGTGGACAACATGGCGTTGGGGCGGGTTTTCTCCGGTACCTCCGGTTTCCCCTGCCATCTCATTCCACCGGTGCTCCATCTTCATCTCATGTATCATCAGTGTCACCACCTGCGGTGCCGTATGTAGTAAAAGCGGGCGTTAAACACTACACATCATCGCCTGCAGTGTTGTATGTAGTAAAAGCGGGCGTTAACACTACACATTTCATTTTTAAGAAGTGCCAGTTACAGTAGGTTCATCAAAAAAGAAAGGCCCATAAACCTTTCGCCGGGATACGACACAAAAAAAAAAATCACTTCAGGGGAATCTCGATGCATTTGTATCATCTCGTGAGGATTTTCTGAGCCCAAGATGCGCACATTATGAGTGCTAACATGTCCATTAAGGTGAAAGGTCGGTTCATCACTGAAGACAATACGATCCATAATATCGCCATTGTCATGAAACAACATGTCTTTTGCAAAGTTGGCATGTAACCCGTGGTCTGTGGGCTTTAGAGCCTGTAATAATTGTAAAGGGCAGGGACCTAGCCGTAAGTGTTTTCCTACAACTTTCCAAACAGTCGACACAGGAACTTGTAATTCACGACTAGCCTTCCGGACTGATTTCTTTGTGCTACGGGTGAACGACTCTCTCACTCGCTCAACAATCTCTTCACTTACTCTTGGTCGTCCCGTGCTCTTCCCTTTACAAAGGAAGCCGGTATCTTCAAACTGATGATACCATCTACGAATGTTATTATCACTAGGCGGATCACAGCCGAACTTAATGTGGAACGCACGTTGCACAGTAACTACAGATTCAGTCTTTGCAAACTGCAAAACATAAAACGCTTTCTATTTACTAGTCGCCATCTTTGCTTCTACCGCTGTCTAGCGGATTGCGGCAGAAACACTGCACGAACATGCGCACTGGTGCCAACAAACAAAACTGGTTTAGTTGCTTTTTCATTTGACGTATAATTTATAACTGTAAATTTATTGTAATAAATATTATAAAGAGTTAAACCCCCGATAGATAAACAGATAACAGATAGTTAAACAGATAGTTTAGATAAACAGATAACAGAAATTGAAGAAAATATCAAAACCAAACAATTTAAAAAAGCATACAGAGAAGTGGGAATGATTAATAAGGAATTCAAACCACGAACAAACTTAATAAGAGGAAGAAACAATGAAATAGTGTCAAATGAAGAAGAAATAAGGAACAGATGGAAACAATATTTTCAAGAACTCCTGAACACCCCCATAGAAGAACGAAATATGGAATTAACACCAGAACAAGGAAGCGAAATAGAACCAAAACAGTTGCAGACGGAAGATGAACCACCAGACCAATTAGATGTAGCGATAGCCATTCAGAAGATGAAAAATAATAAATCACCAGGTATAGATGGCATTCCGGCCGAAATGTATAAAAGGGGAGGACAGACATTATTAAAAGCAATGCATGAGTTAATTACACAGATATGGGAAGAAGAAAGGATACCAACAGACTGGAAGAAAAATTTAATAGTACCTATATACAAAAATAAAGGAGACAAACTACAGTGCCAAAATTATAGGGGAATCTCATTGTTATGTACAGGCTATAAAATATTAAATTCACTCATAAATAATAGACTTCAGAAATACACAGAAAGTATAATTGGGGAGTATCAGGCAGGCTTTAGGCCTGGGAGATCAACCATTGACCAGATATTCATAGTTAAAAATATATTAGAAAAAGCATGGGAGCATAATATCGAAATACATCAAATATTTATAGATTTCCAAAAAGCGTATGACAGCATTAAAAGAGGGAAGTTACTCTCTATAATGGGAAGTTTTGGAATACCAAAGAAACTGATTAGTTTAACGAAAGCAACAATGGTAGAGCTCAAATACCATGTTAAAATAGGAACAAGTATAACAGATGAGTTTGAAGTACATTGCGGTTTGAAACAGGGAGATGGGCTGGCACCTACCCTTTTTAACATAGCATTGGAATATGTTATTAGACAAATGCACGTACGAACAAACTCAACAATTTTCTATAAGTCAGTACAATTAATAGGGTACGCAGATGATATTAATATAATGGGAAGAACGAGGACAGCAGTATCTGAAGCATACAGAGAATTAAAAGAAGGAGCAAAAACAATAGACCTGGAAATCAACATATCTAAAACAAAAGCCATGATACAAAGTAGGAGAAGAAAGTATACAGGAACACTGGAAATGGACCAACATAACATAGATATAGTAAGGAACTTTAAATATCTGGGAACAATAATTAACAACAATAACGATGAATCGGAAGAAATAAAAACAAGAATCTTAATGGCTAATAAAGTTTATTACTCACTTCACGCAATACTTAGATCTAAACAAATCCATAGGAACAACAAAATTAGGTTATACAAAACATTAATAAAACCAGTACTGTGCTATGGAAGTGAAACATGGGTATTGACACAGAATTTGGAAGATGCCCTAAAAACTTTTGAAAGAAAGATTCTGAGGAAAATATATGGACCAATACAGGAAGGAGGGCAATGGCGTATAAGATGGAATGAAGAATTGTACAGCATATATAAAGATATAAATATTGTTCAGGATATTAAAATCAGGAGGATGAGATGGGCAGGTCATATAATAAGAATGGAAGAAGGAAGAATACCAAAAAGAGTCCTTAATGGTAAATTCTACAACACAAGAGCAGTAGGAAGACCGAGAATGAGATGGGAAGATGCCATACAGAGAGACACACAACATATATTGGGAATACGAGGGTGGAGGAAGAGAGCTGAAAATAGAGAAGAATGGAGGCACCTGCTGAAGGAGGCCAAGGCCCAGAAGGGGCTGTAGCGCCACTCGAGAAGAAGAAACCCCCGATATTCATTTATATACACCCTGTACATACATGCAGTCGTAGATTTTTGAAATGCAGCCATTGAGTTGTATATAACTATTGTTGTAACAAACCGATACAGAGATCGCATTGTTTTTCATTAACGTCCTTTAACCGAAGACCTAAAATTTTGCTTAATTGTGCCCAGAGTCCATAGAGTCCGGTTACCCAACATTCGTTTTTCAGGATAATAAAAATAAAATAAAAAACAGAAAAAAAAACCTTATCCAGATAATTCTCCCTTACCTACATTTGAACTGGGGACGTCTTGGAAGTGAGGTAAACACGCTACCACCTATGCCACAGAAGCGGGCTAGAGAGAATTTTGTTCAGCGTAACACCAGGCTACTACTAAATGTATTTTCATAGCAAGAAACTGAATGAACTGGAAAACCGGATTCGATTACGGATATCGTCTGGAGGGCTTGCTTCGGGATTACTCTGGGTCGTTAGGTCTCTGAGGGCCGAATTCAGGAGCTGAGCCACTTGATTAAGAAATAGCGGCCCCTGGTTACCATGACCATAGATATCGACCGGGGCGCTAGCAGAGTGTGAGATGCAGCGCAAATGGCTGTTGCGATGCGGAATTAGAAACTGAATGAAAGAGCATCACATACCAAAGATTATATTGAATGAGAAAGAATGCGACTGAAGAAGTGCTGAAGGGGAAAAAATGAGATCGTAACAATCCGTAAAAGGCTTAACCCATGAATGCTGATGGTATTGTAAGTAGTAACAGAGAATATTACTTTTTATCCAGAGAGTACTTATAGGAAGCAAAGAAGCATATCAGCCTATGGTGCTTCTGATATCCTCCAAGAGAAGGAATGAAGCGAAGGACTCAGAGGGCCACTCTGACAAAGACGGGGGTCCCTAATGTTTCCAGATATATTTTGACGCTGGTAGGACGCAGGCTCATGGGAGGTCACTGTCTGGTTATACGACACTTTACGTTCCACGACTGGAAGTCTATAGGGGAAACAAAGAAAAGGAAGAGGTTTGGGGAACAGATGAGGCTTGGAGAGAGACTGATAGAGTGCATAGATCCTTTTGTAAATACATATTGGAATTACCAATAGCATCACCTAATGGGGCAGCACAATTAGAACTAGGCAGGCATTCTACTAAAATAAAAATCTTGTCAAGGGCAATGAAATATTTATACAGAATCACTAACTTGGAAGATGACAATATAATTAAAGAATGTTTTCATTTTCAAAAGAGAAGTAACTGGGATGGGTCTTGGGCACATAAAATGTATGACTTGTTGAAGCAGATAGGTATGGGTCATTCTTGGATAAATGCAGAGTATGGGTATAGAGGCTTCTGGAAAGAAGTTAAGCTAAGATTAGAAGATATTGACAGACAAGACATTTTTGCCAATACAAGTGACAAAAGCTCACTAAGATTATATAGAGAAATAAAAACAACTTGGGGGAGGGAAGGATATATAGATATATGTAGTAAGTTAGGGCGAGAAGGTTTTGCTTGGGCGAGAACAGGAGTGAGAAACTTGAAAGGTATAGGTCAAGAGAGGGAGCTAGATAAATGTCCATTGTGTGGAGAAGAGAACGCAGATTTCCATTGTATATTAAATTGTAGTCAAACAAAGATATGGAGAGAGCAGGCTTGGCTACGTAAATGGGACAATTTGGGGGCTGAAGTAGTAATTAGAAAAATGTTGTCAGTAAAAGGAGAAAAGAACAGGAGAAATATGGGGAATTATTTAGGGAAAGTTAAAGAGAGATGGCTAAGAACAATTAAGAGAAAAATGTAGAGTGAGATAGGTGAAATGGCAGAAAGTGTAAAAAGGAGCAGAGGGCCTCCATTACACAAAAACCTAGGGTTAGGTGTATGGGGACTGAATTACTATTCAATGGTGGGCAACATAACATGATAGGATTTTCAGGATTTAGGAATATATGGCATATTTCAGTATGGATTTTATAATTGTAATCTTGATTTTGTATTTCCATTTGTTGATGTAAAGGAAAGAAAAGGAAATAAAGTATAGACGACATTGCAACGAGTGGCATCTATCCAAAATTAACAAAACTAAACGAAACAGTATAGTTATAAGTGTATTTCAGGAGAACACACTGATTACATGCACCAACACCTTAGAATGACAATACCATTATATCTTGGATCCACCTTCCAATTAAATCAAAGACCGAAGTTATCTATAGGCAAACTCAAACAGAAGGCACAGAGTCTTATGACTATCTGGGACCTTATGTGCAGTTAATGCGACGTTAAATATAAGAAACTACTGTAACAAATGAACAGCGCAGTGGTCAGATTTTCATTTAGGCATTTAGCGTAGTATAAGTGTGTGCTATTAAACACTAATCAAATCGAATGGCAACTGAACTACGGATTCAAACTGACACGTAAACTCCACTCGTCATTGTTCACTGAATTCAATTGATTCTAATCAAACCAACTCGATTGTCCGAGGAGTGCCAACCAACTCCTTATTTAGGCCCCAAATACAAAGGGTGCATCTTAGAAAAGGAATCCAATGGAAACGGCCGAAGCGAATACTACGAGCGTCTCCGTAAAATAAGGTCTCCAATTTTATTTAATATAGAAAACATGTTTACTGTCAATGAATGTTACATTGATGGAAAGGCGGAACTTACAGCTATTTTTCAACGTAATCACCATTGCGATCGATGCACTTTTGCTTGCGCTGTGGCATTTTTCGTATACCCTTGTCATAGCACTCTCGCGCCAAGTTACGCAGGTAGCGCTCAACCTCGTTTTTCAAATCTATGTCGGTCTGGAAATGTGTTCCAACCAGGTGTGACCATAACTTAGCAAAAGATGATAATCACTAGGTGCTAAGTCTGGACTGTAGGGGGTATGGGTGAGGATGTCCCATCCGAACTGGGCCAGGAGATCAGGCGTTGCATGTGCAATATGAGGACGAGCGTTGTCGTGATGACAAATCACTCCCTTCGTCAGCATTCCCCTCCTTCGATTTTGAATGGCACGTCGCAATTTCTTTAAAGTCTCACAGTAGCTAGCGGTGTTTGTTGTTGTGCCGGTAGGCATAAACTCGCACAACAATACACCTTTTCTGTCCCAGAACACACTGGCCAGGTTTCATCGCCAGTGACAATTGAATCCAACAATTCTTCGCCCTGTTCTGCATATCGCTCCAGGAATCGGTGGGCCGCTTCAACACGTTGCCGTTTATGGTCTTCGGTGAGCATTTAGGGGACCCACTTCGCACACACCTTGCGATAATGCAAATGTTCGGTCAAAATCTTGTTAATCGTAGTGTTTCTGACTTCAGCGATAAGTGCGCACAGTTCGTGAACTGTCACATGACGATCTTTAAGCATTTGTTGCTCCACTTTTGCAATTGTTTCGGCTGAAACCGAAGGCCGACCAGAACGCTGTTCGTCATGGACGTCTGTACGTCCGTCTTTGAACTCTCTGGCCCACCTTCGCACGTTCTTGACGTCCATACACTGATAGACTTAGCATAACTGACGATGAACTTCAGTGGGGGTAATGCCCTTGGCACTCAAAAAACGGATCATTGCACGCAACTCGTACTTGGCGGCGGAAGTGACAGGAAGCTCCATCGCAAACGGCTGCCCAGGCAAGACTAATGTTTGCAACGGGTTCTTTGTGATGAGGATTTGAAATAGTGAACCCAAGCTACACGCCAGTGTTGCCGAATCTCGCGTAACAGCGTTTCTCACGGCTCCAGGTCCTTGGAGATCTCATTTTACGGATACGCCTCGTATGAAGTAAAGAAGTTGCACACAATGACTATTCTTTTACACGGCTGTTGCTGTGAGGGATATGGGCCATTAATTTTACCTGAACCACACAGCCGAGTACTGATATCGACGACTAATAAGTGCTTCGCGCTACGATGACAGTACAATTTTCAACATAATTGCCCAAATACGATTTTTAATATCTAGAATGTGTCTGCCAAACTAAGTCTCCGTGAAGTGTTCGTTAGAATTATATAATTCAAGTATTTGGTACAGTCTGCAGTAGTTACCGAATCACTGCTTGTTCCATTTATACCCCGCCTTTAACTACTATGGTCATATCGGCGGCCGTTCTCCTTTGGAACACACCGAAGCTGTTAACTCGTTATCTTTGGCTTTTAATCATTACATCACGCACACTTTCACACTCTCATTCATACTTCCAGACTCTGGGGAAGATGGGGAACTATCTTGGTTGGAGAAAAATCCCCACCCCCACCGCCGGGAATCGGTACTGTATTTTGGTTTAAATGTCGTATATTGTACAATATAAGTCAATTAATTCCTCCAACGTAAGAGCAACCTTGTATGCTGGTAATATTGCAATCAGCTTAGTTTACTACAGTTATCCAAAACTCTAAACTGTTAATACACAAATGCACCACAACCGAAATACCTCATTTAGAGTCCAGGAAGTGTAGCAAGTGCATTATGTAGAGCCACGGATATATGCAGTCATTTACGCAGAAGAAACCAGAAGTTACTCATAGCCTCAGTAACGAATTAAAGCTAATGAACAATACTGCAAAAGAGAGATCACCTTTTGAATCAGAACTTAAAAATGGGTCAGCTTCTCAAGGTGTTAATCTTGTTAACCAGGTTACAATAGTGATACCCGTCAGCAGAGCAACAGTAAAACCTAACTTCCCTCACATCGTATCGAGACCGCAATGACTCGTGAAAGAGTCTTGAATTGTAATAAGAACTACACTCTGTGGTTACGGCCAGTTTTCTTGGCAATACAAAAGTGAAATTTACCAAAATATGTTAAAAATGTTGATATTTTCTCTCACTCACTCTCACTCACTCTCACTCACTCTCACTCACTCTCACTCTCACTCACTCTCACTCACTCTCACTCTCACTCACTCTCACTCTCACTCACTCTCTCACTCTCACTCACTCTCACTCTCTCACTCACTCTCACTCACTCTCACTCACTCTCACTCTCACTCTCTCTCTCACTCACTCTCACTCACACTCTCTCTCACTCACACTCACTCACACTCTCTCACTCACACTCACTCACACTCTCTCTCACTCACACTCACTCACACTCTCTCTCACTCACACTCACTCACACTCTCTCTCACTCACACTCACTCACACTCACTCACACTCACTCACACTCACTCACACTCACTCACACTCACACTCACTCTCACTCACTCACACTCACTCTCACTCACTCACACTCACTCACACTCACTCACACTCACTCTCACTCACTCACACTCACACTCTCACTCTCACTCTCACTCACACTCACACTAACTCACACTCACACTCACTCACACTCTCACTCTCACACTCACTCACACTCACACTCTCACTCACACTCACACTCACTCTCACACTCACACTCACTCTCACTCTCACACTCACACTCACTCACTCTCACTCACTCACACTCACTCTCACACTCACTCTCACACTCACTCTCACACTCACTCTCACACTCACTCTCACACTCACACTCACTCACTCTCACTCTCACACTCACACTCACTCACTCTCACTCTCACACTCACTCTCACACTCACTCTCACACTCACTCTCACACTCACTCTCACACTCACTATCACACTCACTCTCACACTCACTCTCACACTCACTCTCACACTCACACTCACACTCACTCTCACACTCACTCACACTCACACTCACTCACACTCACACTCACTCACTCTCACTCACTCTCACTCACTCACACTCACTCACTCACTCTCACACACTCACTCACACTCACTCTCACTCACACTCACTCTCACTCACTCACTCTCACACTCACTCTCACTCACACTCACTCTCACTCACTCTCACTCACTCTCACACTCACTCTCACTCACACTCACTCTCACTCTCACACACACTCACTCTCACACTCACACTCACACTCACTCACACTCACTCTCACACTCACTCTCACACTCACTCACACTCACTCACACTCACTCTCACACTCACTCTCACACTCACTCACACTCACTCACACTCACTCTCACACTCACTCACACTCACTCACACTCACTCACACTCACTCTCACACTCACTCACACTCACTCTCACACTCACTCTCACACTCACTCACACTCACTCACTCTCACTCTCACACTCACTCTCACACTCACTCACACTCACACTCACTCTCACACTCACTCACACTCACTCTCACATTCACTCACACTCACTCTCACTCTCACACTCACTCTCACACTCACTCTCACACTCACTCTCACACTCACTCTCACACTCACTCACACTCACTCTCACTCACTCTCACACTCACTCACACTCACTCTCACTCACTCTCACACTCACTCACACTCACTCTCACACACTCACTCTCACTCACACTCACTCTCACACACTCACTCTCACTCACACTCACTCTCACTCACTCACACTCACTCACTCACTCTCACTCACTCTCACTCACTCTCACTCACTCACTCTCACTCACTCACACTCACACTCACTCTCACACTCACTCACTCACACTCACTCTCACTCACTCTCACTCACACTCACTCACACTCACTCACACTCACTCACTCACACTCACTCACTCACACTCACTCACACTCACTCACACTCACTCACTCACACTCACTCACACTCACTCTCACTCACTCTCACTCTCACTCTCACACTCACTCTCACTCACTCACTCAC
>CM060959.1:65979737-66037237 GCA_030765055.1 Mantis religiosa
ATTATTATAGTTTCTAAATATATACTTATTTAATGTGATATTTTAGGATTTCATCTTGGTACTACTGCATTGTTGGTTACGCCAGCTATTTTTAAAAACACTAATTGAAATAAAAACAACGATAAACTCTTTATGAATTGACAATGTAGCGTAAAAATAACAAATATCCATTGTTTGTCATGATTTATTTGAATAAAGTATGCTTAGAGAAGTAACAAATATATACTGTATCGGTTACTGGAGTATTCATTTATCGAGTTATGATGTGATTAATAATCGATGGGTAGCAATCTGCACGTTAATTATCATGAATGACGTTTACATCGGTAATTACTTCTCTCACTCTTTTTAAAGCTTTTACAGAAAGAAAAACCATCATAGGAAATCCATATTTCCAGTTTACTAATTGGTTCAAAATTAGGATTTGAACAACATTAGCATGCGCAATACAATAATTAAATTAGAAGAGAAGCAAGTTTAATTAGCAAAAATTATAATTACAATGCATCTAATTAAATATTTTGGATTCAATTTTCACTGTATGATTCCAATACTATTTTGATTCTGGAATTCGCTGTAAAGAATCGATTTCATAAATGTTTAACAACATTACAGAATAATTGTACTTTCTGAACACGATTTAAAGACAGCGAAATTTGTATTTATAAATGGAATATGGTGTTTTAATACGCACACTTGCAATTTAAACAAGAATCAAATCACGTTTATATATACAAGATCACTGTTCACATACGTCTACTCTCTTGTATTGCATTTGAAACACAATAAGTGAACCAAAGAGTGAAAGTTTGCCTAATGCTGATCACATTCGTAATTTGACAGTCCCTGTTTAGATGTTTGGTAAGTGCTGCTCTCTTACGGGACGGTGGTGAACTGCTACGCGTTACCTGCTCATAAGAATGCTTACCAAGTAGTTTGCCTCCAGAAGTACTCATAATTTGCCAGGAGGTAGTTGATTTGCTATTCAAAATAAGATGGTATGTTACGTAAAGTCTTCTTTCCCATACTAGAGTACTGATAAAAACAAATTAACTGTTCTGAGGTTAAATGTTACAAGAACTGTCATTAATGTTCCCCCGCGGAATTGTTTGTACCGGAGTGTGAATGGCAAACAAAACATTTGAATACGTTTTCTTGTCTGTTCTCACAGCATATATGTCACACAAGCAACAAATTGCAGAAAATACATTATATTATAATCCTTTTGACCATCGATTACCTCATAGATAAAGATAAATTATTTTCAATATTTTCATATAAATTTATTGGATAATTATAATTTAGTCTTAATTTTTATTGCATTCGCATTCTTTATTTAATTGATGGGTTTACGATGAGGAATAGTTTTCTTCTTTGTATCATTCTTTTGAACTTAGATGGCATAGTCCGATGTCCTTCTCCCTCTCCCTCTCCCTCTCCCTCTCCCTCTCCCTCTCCCTCTCCCTCTCCCTCTCCTTCTCCTTCTCCTTCTCCTTCTTCTTCTTCTCCTTCTTCTTCTTCTCCTTCTTCTTCTCCTTCTTCTTCTTCTCCTTCTTCTTCTTCTCCTTCTTCTTCTTCTCCTTCTTCTTCTTCTTCTTCTTCTTCTTCTCCTTCTTCTTCTTCTTCTTCTTCTTCTTCTTCTTCTTCTTCTTCTTCTTCTTCTTCTTCTTCTTCTTCTTCTTCTTCTTCTGGTATTTTAAGGACGACCCCAAAGTCTGCTTACTTCTTATGACGTCCGTCCCAGAATAATTTACTTCCCAATGAACCTATGTGGCTCTTTAAGTACTCTTTGTGTTATTATACCTCTTAAAATTTTATTTTACATTTATTGTGTTTATTTATTTGTCTAAATATAATTTTGGGGTCATATTGTATGATATTAGTAATTTTTATTGAACCTTGTAATCCCATATCATATAAGGATATCAAAAGATTATAATTTCCTTGCTTATTTATCTGGCATCCAATTAATATGTGATCCGTGGTTCCAAGTTCCCCACACTCACAAGACGGATCTTATTTTCGTTTCATTTTAGATAATAACATCGGATTCCTAGCAACGTTAAGTCTAATTTTGAAAATATTTAAGAAATCTTCTCTAGATCCATATATCTTTCTATACAACAAATCTTTACCATTTGTATTTTGCCAAGGGGAAACAGAGTTCTCTGTTATCCAGATCTGTCAGTTAAGCCCTTAGATGCTATTTCTATCTCATATTCTCCTGACTTTCATTCCTCTTTAGCTAGCATATCCACCCTATCGTTGCCTCTTGTGTTTCAGTGTCCTGGGATCCAAAAGCATTTTATTATAATACCTCTCTTTTGTGCTATATAAATCTCATTTTTGACATCAATTTCAATTATGTTTAGATTGGAAATGAATTCTACATTATTAAATTTAGTCAATACACTTTTGGAGTCAGAAAAAATTACGAAATTTTCTTTATTGTTATCCAAAATATATATGATAGCTCCTCGAAGGGCAATCAATTCTGCTGAGTGTATGGAGAGATTACTGTTTAGCTTAAATTTTATTATTTCCTCATTGTCATTATACACAGCTGCTCCTACACCCATTTCAGTGTCCCTGGAACCATCAGTGTAAATATGCTTCCATTCTATTGTGGAATAATTTTCCATGACTCGAAAGAAGCTTTGTTTTAATCCTATGTCATCTTTTAGAAGGTTTCTAAATTAATGTCTAATTGTGTAAATAAAATTTCCCAGCATATACAATAGCAAGGTAGTCTTGGAAAACCATTGTCCTGAATCATCTTCTTGTATTTAAGTAAAAGGTATAAGAGTACAAAATTTGTTTTAAAATAATCATTTTTGCTTCATCTATTTAATTGTATTATATGATAATCTCATTAGCTTATCTTCCAAGTGCTACATCATCATAACAATCAATTTGCATGATAACATTTGTTGTCGAAGTTTAATTGGTTCAAAATTTACCTCTTGGAATGTCATTTCTTTCTTTTTTTTTAAGTATAAAACTTTCGTCACCTGAATCACTCATTTTGACATACAGTTTATCATTTGTTATTTTTGCATCACCATAGTTACGATTCTTCACTATTCAAGTGCTCCAACGTTATCTTTCACCTAGTAAAAACATCGCTCCTAAACCTTTTGTAAAACAATTTTTAGTATATTTATAATTCATAAATCAAGTTGATTTTTTCTTAGGTAGCCGATAACATTACGATGGGACCAGACAGCTTGATGTTTATCATGTTAAGCCCTCGGCGCTAAAGCCTCGAGCGTTAACTTTTTTAACTCACTAATAAACATCGACTTACTGTGTTTTGTTTTTGTATAAGAAGAATATCGAACTAAAAATTACAACAGTGTTGTGAAAAATGCTTCCCACACGGTTATTTAAAAATTCAGCAGTCTCTATGATATTGTGATGTGAGAACCAGGGAGTTTTATCCGCATTTGAGTGAATTTTGTCATAAACCCCTTTTTGTGTATTCAATTCTCTTCCCCGAAAACCTCACGTTGACCTACAAATGCAAAAGCTGTTGTCACAAATTACAAGTAGAAGAAATTGGCTAAAAAGGTAGTTTTAGGCACTAATAAGCAGAATAGGCACAAACTTATGAAATAGGCATTTATAGGCACTATAAAACTAAGAGATTAGGTAGGAAACGTGCTTATAACTTAAAAGCCTACGTTTCTGAACAAAGAAAGGAAATAGGCAAATATGACAAAATCCGCCCCAAGTTATTGCACATAAATGGTATATTGTATGAATAAACCAATGATCTGAATAAAAGAGCAGAAGTTCAAATTTGCTTTAAAGTAAAAGACAACGTTTTGTAAGAAAATATAGATATAAACCACATAGTTGTCACCTCATAATATATAAAGCAGATTTCCCTAGGTGTCACCTAGACAACTGCTCTCTTATCATCCCAGTAAGCTATGCAACCTGACAAATGGCGCATGAACCTATAATGGACCATACAAATGCTATCTATCCGTCAACTACAGAACCAGAATCTGGGTCGTATAACCGAGTTGGCAGTATACTATGAATACGATCCCAGCATGGACATTTCAGCAAATTTAGAGCACGATTTCCTCTGACCTAGAAATACGCATTTCAGCAATGGTTTGTTAATCTCCGTCTTATATAAATATAAATTATACATTTGAATTTCTACCACGCACCTGGTTCTTAGAGAAAGTGCTGTATTATTCCAGTGAAGTTCGATAAATACCAAACGTGGTTTTTAGAAAACTAATAAAGTTGATCATGACTGTTTACTTGCTAAGTTAGTTAAATTAAGTTTTGCCTTGCAGGTAGTATATTATAAGCATTGTGTGTCATACCAAATTAATGTTAATTCAGGGGTTCCTCAAGGTTCTAATTTAGGGCCTTTGTTATTCCTATGTTATATAAATGATCTACCTATTCAAAAATTTTAATGTTTGCTAATTATGTCAAATTATATAAAAGTATCAATAATGTTAAAGACTGCATGGAACGTCAACAAGACTTTGATTCTTTATATGAATGGAGCGAAACAAACAAACTTTCATTTAATATTAGTAAGTGTGTAAAAATGTCCTTCACTAGATTAAAAAATCCCGTTAAATATGTTTATACTATCAATATGACACCGCTCGTTGAAGTGGTTGAAAATAAAGATCTAGGAGTACATTTTACATCAAATCTTAGATCAATAGACACATTGACTTAATCGTATCAAAATCGCTAAACTGCCTTGACTTTATTATTCGAAATCCCTATTCATTTAAAGAAAAAACATTAATTCAACTTTATAACTCATTTGTGAGACAAAATCTCGAATATGCGTCTATTATTTGGAATCCTAAGATGATAATGCATATGAACGCAATAGATCAAAATTTCTAAAGTACATACTATTTAAAAGAACTGGATGTTATCCTATTTACACAAATTATGAAACCCTTTTGGAAATATTTAAATTTAAAACTTTGAATTTTAGAAGAGACATTGTGGGGTTAATATTTCTGTACAAAACATTACATTCAATTGTTGATGATATTAATATTACAAAAAATATATTATTTTATGTACCCAACAAAATAAGCAGATTCAGAAGGTCTTTTTTCACCACGAAAGCAAATACAGAAAGCCATAAAAATTCACCATTACACAGAATTATGTATTTATATAATAAACTTCATTGTTTCGATGTAGATATTTTCAACATGTCCGAAACTCAATTAAAAATTCTATAACTACCAACTACTTATTCGCAGATCATTAAATTACAAAAATTGGCAATAGTAGTATCGTTACTGAAATTTGGAATAGTAAAATAATTACTTACCGTGCCACCTTCACTTTCTTTTTTTTCTATTTTTTTCTTTTTATTCATTGTTTCTATTACCTATATTTCCCATTCTGTATTACTTTGTGTTCATTTATGTTTTTCTGGTGTTTTATTTGAATATGTATATTATTATATGTAAACACCTATGTATGATGAACATTTTAATTGGGCTACAAGCCTGTTATGTTCATAAGAATAAATAAATAATTAAATAAATAAATACCCTCTATGTAATAAGAATATTTGGTAGACACCTTGCAAATATTTAGTTGAAGAAGATACAAATCTGAATGTAACATACATGTTTTAGGTAGTTGATAGTAATAGGGACCCTTTAGTAGTTCACGACTTGTTAAAGGTAGAAAATTCTTTCGCTCTTTGCACAAAAGCTTTTAAAACGTCAGTAATGTCAATTTGGTTTTTTGCAGGTTTGGTTTCTGACAATCAGCTCATTTAAGATGACAGTGAATCTAAAGATCGGTAACAACTATTTCAAATTGTAATAATTGTACAATCGACATTTTAGTTTCTCAAAAGATAAGTACGTTTGGGAAACGTTGTAATCTATTAATTAATTGAATCTTTGTTGAGTTATTTTCGACGTTCTATTATTTCAAAGGCCTCCCTTATCTAGTTTTCTAATAGTCATGTTGTCCACACTGTCGCGAACCCATTATGTACGATAGCGCGCCGCAGAGAGACAAGGGACAGATGGTGCCGGGTGGAGATAAAGAGCTTGCCTAAGCAGATAAATATAGCGCGGAGATAAAAGGCATGCCAAACAAATAAAGAGATAAATGGAACATTCTAGTGACATCTTGTCTTACAGAACATTCGATTTCTTTTAAGTTATAAAGACAGTCATAAACAGGAATTGTAATAAGAGTTGTTGTAAACAGTGGAAGTTGAGTAAGCCAGTTCTTGTTGTAAACGACCTTGGTAGATTGTAAATGCGTATGTGACGTAGTTATACCACTGTGAGGATTGTCCAAAGTGTATTTCTACGGAAATAGAGAACATTTTGAATTTCTGCAACTTGGACTTTTAATTCTACGAACCCACAAAGTCACAATACTGATACGTGGTACGTTCTAGTTACAACACCTCCTATTTTTTCAGGCCTGGGACCAGATAAGAACTTCTGGTACTTTTTAAATACACGTGGACCCTTTGTGAACGCGTGGCAGAGATGACAGCACTGTACAGTGGTAGCGACTAGAGTTAGGACTGTTTTTGATACTTAAAATGGCGACGTTTTCATTGCTAGAGCAGCGTGTAATCATTCGTTTTCTCCATTTTCGTGGTGTGACACCTATTGAAATTCAACGCCAGTTGAGTGAGGCATGTGGTGATGGTACCATGGATGAGTCTAATGCGCGTTCCTGGGTGCGACAGCTCAATGAAGGCAGAACATCGTGTGACAACAAAACAAGACAGTCACGGCCTTGCACCAACCGATCTGAAGACATGATCTAGAGAGTGAAGAACGTTGTTTTGGAGGATCGAGGATTGAGCATTTTCAGAACTTCATGCAGGATTGTGTGCACAGATCCCACTGTAGGGGAGGGGATGCGTTCCCTTCAGCTGTCGTGGTGCGAGGGCTGCGGACCCTTAGCGCTCGTGGTACTTCTGACGTTAAAGTCTGTTTAGTTAACGCAAGTGTAGTTCGGAGTCAAAGGAACCTGAGCCTCCCGCCCACTAATGACCGTCATAAATCTATCTCCACACTTTAGAAATGGAACACTGTCGTTGAGGACCAATAACAACCCTAATTTTCTCGAAGTGACAGTCGCATGTCTACTCCACGTGGACTCACAGTTGCCAAAGTTCCAACTTCCAGTTGATCTGTGACATTACGTGCAGCAATTCGTTGTGTGTCACGATGTGGAGACCGTGGGAGGGAAATGCAGTGGTAAATGCAAATGAAGTAGTAGATAGCTTTCAGTCAAGTGAAAATAATCAAAGTGGTGACAATAGTGTGAATAACTGGGCCGAGTTATATTACTGGAAAAGCCTTAATAAACAAAGTTTCAACGGGAACTGTTTCTAAGCAAATTCAAGCGCTTGTTTTGAACACATATAAATATGTGCTGAAAAATAATCTTGGTAAGGGGTCGTGCAATGAACCTGAAGATAAATTCTGGGTGTTCACAGAAACACAGTAAGAAATATTGTGACGAAAGGAATACCAACGAGCCGATCAAGTGTGAAAACAAAAGGAGACGTTTTTCTAAAGTAGATATTTCACATGCAATTTAATTCGTCGAGAAATTTATAGATTCTATGCAAAAGGGAGAGCGCCCACCTTAGACGAATTGGTTGCACATTTGCAAGATATTTGTGATTTTCCTTGTCGGCACTGCGTTTTGCGCGGTCTCCTAAAGGAGCTGGGTTATATATATATATATATATATATATATATATATATATATATATAATGTCAAAACAAAGGAAGTTTCGTAGTAATGGACATAAGATAATTTATTTAGACGAAACCTCGAACGATACCCATGACGTATTGAGAAATATGGCAACCTTGCAGAAAAATCTGGGAGATGGAGGGTCGGGGGTTGTAAAACGATTATAAGGGTTCGTCAAAGGCAGAGGACGACGTGCACACGCGTTAACTAAACAGACTTTACTACAGGAACCTCGGGCCGAACATTCCAGCCCCTCCCTCTGGGAGTTGTTCGGATTGGGTTGGTCTCGAGGAGGCAGTGGTTCCCGATACCCGTGGGTGATCGGGTACGTCTCCGGACGGGATTGAGGGAAGCCATCAATATTCCCGGGTACTAGCCTGAGAGCTAGTAGAAGGCGTGCTAGATCGCTACGTGGCCCCACCGAAGTCATATCGGTAGCCTTCACCTTTTGGTGTTAGCGCGCGTAAGTGGTGTATCCACTTTCATCCCGTCTTGTGTCCTTGGACCAGATGGGGGGGGGCTTGTTAGTAACCCAGGTGTTGCCCTATGGAAAGCCCCACGGAGGACGCCGGGCGCCTTTTGGGACAGCTCGGATACTCCCTGGTTGAAAGAGGCCCTGGTCTTGGCGGGTCCAGGACTAATGGGAGTAGAACCGCTGGACTCAACAACTGTGCACAGATCCCACGGAAATGCCAATTTTGGAGGCAATGTGTGCAGCTGTCTTGGTTTGTTGTCACATGACGTTCTGCGCATTAGACAGATCCATGGTACCATCACCACATGCCTCACTCACTGGCGGTGAATTTCAATAGGTCTCACACCACGAACATGGAGAAAACGAATGATTACACGCTTTTCTTGCAATGAAAACGTCGTCATGGTATCAAAAACAGTTCTAACTCTCGTCACTGTCACTATATTTCTATGCACTGTACAGTGCTGCCATCTGTCACGCATTGATAAAGAGTCCACGTGTATTTAAAAAAAAAGTTCCTATTTGGTTCCAATGGACGCACTTGAACGCACCTCGTACTATGCAAGTCAAATGAACAAAGTAGCCTGATGAATATTATTACCACGAGAAATATATTTATTCTAGGGATGGGCCTTCGATTCTTGCGATACCTCGATACTCACGATACTTGCATGTTATCGACATCGAACGATACTTCAGGAAATTAGCATCTTATGAGAGCAAAATGTTAAGCAATAAGAAGGCGACAAATGTATGGCACGATCCTAGAAATTGTTCAGTCTGTTACATGCAGTTACAACAGACTCAAGCACTGGATGAACTTCAGCTTCCCGTTCTCCCCTCCCACATACTTAAGAAAATCGATAAGTTGACAAGCTTTTATTTTATTTTAGATGTTGCCTACTGCAAAGCCGAGAAAATTCCAGGAATCTGTTATCATTATACAATAAAGTAAAGTTGTGCCATATTCACTGTTAATTAACAGCTCCCAAGAAGAAATCACTGCATATCTCAACAATTTGTCTCCTCATCTTTCTAGTGCACTGGATTACTGCAAAACATTCAAAATTTCCAAAATAAAAAAGAGACAATAAATATTTGTGCATTCTACCTACAACAGTTTTCTCTGAAAGACTATTTAGCACAGGAGGACTCAAGGGAAGTAGACCTGGCCTTGAAAGAGTAAGAATGCTAGTATTTTTTGACCAAACCTTATAAAACTGAACTGTTTCGAAAACGACTTTGCGTTTAATTGTCTAATGTACAGTTTAAAAACAAGTGCACTGATGGTTTTAAATTTTGTATCATTAGATATGTACACCTAATTAGTTTCATTGGTGTTACACAGTTCTACCAACATTCTATTTTGTATTGAAACTAGAAGCAAAAATGAAGGATCGAATATCGAGAAAAATTGATATCGATCCATCCTTAAATCATTTTAAAACAATAAATTGCAAATTACATGAATAGGCTCTAGAAACGAATACAAATCAGAACATTTGTTTAAACAAGAAGCCATGAAAATAAACAAATATAAAAGGCTGGGACGAGTGATATTGCCCGCCATGTGCAGTTAATGGCGTTCGAAACTGAATAAACCAATTTAATATTATTTTATGCAATAATCGCATTTAATTTAATATTACTTCATACAATAATTATCAGGTGTGGCCGCTCCACTGCATTCCCCGTGTGTCCATTCAGAGCAGGAGACACAAATTCTCCAAAATAAAACATATATCTTTTGACACAGGTTCCAAATATTCAAGTTCGTCATCGTCACATATATTTAATTATTTGATGGAATCTTCGTCACTGGGGCTATCAGGCAATTTGATTTTCCTTCCTGTTTTTCCTTTCTTGTGATTCTTCTTTTCGGCTTTTTTGGTGCTATTTTGGTTCCAATGTTTTTGTGCAATCTCTTAGGGACCGCAGTCCCTCTGCTTCCTGCAGTTGTTCCTCTATGGAAGAGGCTGTTAGAATCTGAAACACCATTTTATTTGGACCTGGAATGGGGAAAATCTCTGCGACAGAAATTTTGGTAGAGCTTTTGGGCGACTCCGGAGACAGAAATGATTGGTGAGGAAGGGAAAGGCCTAATTCTGCTAACTGGAACAAGAAATTGGTAGAGCACTTTGATATTGTTGGTTCAGTGGCGGTAGAACTGGTTGTTGCTAAGGTTACAGGCGTTTTTACAGAGTGGGTCCACAAGGCGACGTTTCATGATCTTCGTCGGCAACAGAAAGTGCCTGTTATTAACTGATAGTTGGCCTCTCGGTATTTGTAAGTTTCCTGCGGCCATCAAATCTCCATCACTGAACTGATCTGGGTTGAGAGACCAAATTCCAGTCCACTGAAACCCATGAACTGCTACTTATTTGAATTATTGTATAAACTTAATGGAAAGTACCAAATCCCATATCACTTTAAGTGATCCGTTGGATAAAATGATTCTAACATTCAAATATGTGTTGGACAATGGCAGTTGCCTGGTGTGTAATAGTGATCAGGATTGAGCACCTTTACCCGCCGACGACATGTTGGATTTCTCATGAGAATCACGCTTCAAACACATCACAAGATCGACTAAAGTATAAATGGGTTGCCATAAATAGGACTATCAACTTATGTATTTTATAAAACATACGAAGGCTGTTCAATAAAGAATGGTCATATTTTTTACGGTCATAATCTTTCGCACTAAAATTCAATCGTATTATGTTATGTTAGCTTAATGTGAAACAAACACACCATAGTAGTTTCATTGTTGGTACTCCTGTTTTCCGCCTGTGAGAACCGGGCAAGTTCAGATATGTTCAGTATCGCCTACCGCTGCAATGGAGGTAACATGCAGTTAGTTGATGTTAGAGGAAGATCCGGAGTTTCTTTCAAACGTAATTACTGCTGATGAAACTTGGCTACGTATTTTTGTTCCTGAGAGCAAACAGCAAAGCTCAGTGCGGAAATCTCCTTCATCACCAGCCCCCCCAAAAAGGCAAAAGTGGTTGCTTCTGCTGGAAAAGTTATAGTCATCTCATTCTTTGATATTCATGGAATGGTTTATTAGGATGGTGTACCTGCACATACATCAGTAACTGGACAATACTACAGGGGTGTCCTGAAAACATTGCAAGTCCATATCAGGCGCAAAAGACCACATTTCCATGAAGCAGGCTGGATGCTGCACCTAGATAATGCGCGGCCGCATATTGCCAATGTTGTTGCTGAATATCTTGCAAAAATCAACGTGAAGTGCATCCCTCACCCTCCGTATAGTCCGGAGTTAGCCCCATGTGACTTTTTTTATTCTCTAACTTGAAGAAACGCCTTCCTGGGAGGCATTATCCATCATCAGAAGCAGTGGTGAAGGCTGCGGAGGCGATTTTGAAGGATCTCTCAAAAATGGTCTCCAGAATGTCTTTGAAGACTGGCAGAAACGCTGAGACAAATGAATCGCATTCAGGGGAAATTATTTTGAGAAGGGCCTTCAAAATTATGAGGATAAGTAAAGGTACGTTGTCAAAAAAAAATTGTGATCATTCTTTATTGAACAGCTCCCGTATTTTGAAATCTATTCAGTATTACCTTGTAATGATCTGCACTAAAAAATTCACACAAAACACGCTTCTTCTCATCAAACCCCCATACACTGCTCCATGGCTACGATACTCCTTCTGTGCGATACCCCGACTATCCGCTATATGTCAGTGGTATGTAGTATCCGCTAGAATCATTGTGTCTCAAGAATATTATAAGAGCGCCTTTGTCCGCTGAGCGCCATTATGCTACTCTCCCCTATAGTCTATAATATACCTACAAATATTCAGGACTGTCTAAAAATAGTTTATGACGCACGGGTTAAAGGGGTTTTATTTTGTTCATAGGTTTCCTCACCTCGGACTCATTTCGGAACCATACCTACACAAAATAAAATCTTTCTCTTAACCCTTGTATTATAAGTAACTATTTTAGGTTATGGTTGCACTTATATGGACTTCCTTACATTCCCTTCATATTAAGTTTATAATCTCCTTAAGAATTTCTGGCAATGACGTTTTTAAGCAGGGTCGATAATGTCATCGCGCTAGAGTTTCTCGTGTTATAATATTCATAAATATTCATACAAAATCATTCTAAATGTCATTATATTTGTGTTTATGTTACCGTAAAGGGACGCATGCACAGAACGTCGTTCCAACGTCACTTTCCGTTCAGTTCGTTCTGTAGGTTTTGATGATTTTTTTATGATATTCTGTATATAACATGTTTATTTTAAATGTGAATTGTTGTGTTATTTATTTAATAAATACAGAAACTTACAAACATGTTCTTCAATAGCAACATAGCAACTCTTGACTTTTCTGTTGGTATTCTTGCATGAAAGAAGGTGCGGCAACTGGCGGTTCATTAGCAAACTCATAAGAGCTTATGTTGATTCTACAGGAATATAATTAGAACCTAAGCATATATGCAAGTTCCTTATAATAGATATGAATTCTTGTAAACCGGTTCTGGGGGCCCACTCTTTGGCATGGGTCACAGAGAGAGTTGCCTGAATGTTCGAGGTCATATGTAAATTTTGGATCTGGCGAGCGACGGATGCAGAATTTTCTCCAAACTACCAAGAATTTTCAAGCCAAAGTTGTGATTCCGTTCTACATCTTGCAATCTTTTATCGTGTATTCAGCACTTAATGTATGTTACAATAAATGGTCATCCAACTGCCAAGATTCTAAACCTTATATGTGAAGCAAGCACATTTATATTTGTGCTCTCCTTTAACCCAGAAACAATTGATATAGCAAGACTATAAATGTGTGATACCATTACATTAAGGAGTGTTTGCTTTGCAATGCAAATAGTGCAGAAAAATTTATCAAACCTGAGAGATAAACCCAAAATTGGAAACATTTTTGAAATTTCTCTATAAATAAAGTACATTTTAAGTTTACACGAAATCATTTAAATGTTAAACGTGTCCGATATGTTGCTACCTAAAATTAAAATGCCTGTTTAAATTTAAGCTTCATCCCTAGGTATATAAATTTATTTTGAAAAATTTTAATCGAATATAGTGCAGAAGTTCATCTAAAGGTGGCTTTCTGCCTTGTTTTCAGAATCGTCGTGCATATGTCATATCAAATGCTTAAGTGTAAGAGTTCTCCTAGAAATTGCAATGTCTTATTTCGATTTGCTTTCACACAACCTATTTCAAAATCAATTTACAGAGTACATTTACTATCATCTTTCTCTTGTCCTATTATGACCTGGTCGTTAGCATTCGTCAGACTGTGCATGAAGTAATCATTGACGTCTTGGGCATGCCTTACTCCAATTTCTAAAATGTTTCTTAAAAATATCTTAAACGCTGTTGGGGACAACGCACATCCTTGTCTCAAAACTTTCGTTTTGATGACCACTTTCCAATTGTTACAGATGCTTTAGAGTCATATTATATATATTTCATAAAATGGACAAGAGATTTGGAAATATTAATCTTTATCAGTGCCTTTCACACTCTATTAATGAATAACTCTGTCATAATTACGAGGCTCGCCTGATAAGTCCCGGAACTCACACAGAGATAGCGCCACAGTCCTAGTTTAGCAAATACTAATATACTTTAACAATAGACTAGTTTGTATCCATAGTTACAGGTCACTAGCTTGTTTAGATTTTGAATGAAAGCATTTAAACAAGACAAGCGTCGAAGTTTCATGAAAATGGAGGAGTTGGAAAAACGAGCAGTGATTAAATATAAATCAAGCTCGAAAAGAACAGTACACTGAAAGACTCTGCCCTTTCGATGATTAAAAGGTGGGTTGCAGAGTTTAAAATGGGACGTACGAGCACTAGTGATGAGCCTCGCTCTGGAGGAAGTCACAACTCCAGAGATCATTGAAAAAATTCATCGTTTAGTCCTGGAAGACCACAGATTAAAGTTGTTTGAAATAGCAGAGGCCGTAAGCATATCAAAAGAACGTGCAGGTAATATTTTAAGTAATGTTTTGGGCTCTCACAAGGTCTGTGCAAGATGGGTGCTGCATTTCACACCTCATCAAGAGTTGCAAAGAAAAATTGTTTCTGTTAAGAATTTGGAGCCCTGCCGTAAAAATCCCAGTGAATTTTTGATACGATTTATTATCATAGATGAAACTTAAATACAACACTTCACTCCAGAAAGTGAATCACACTCAAAATAGTGGATTGTGCCAGGTGAACCAACTCCAAAAAAGGCAAGTTAATTTTGTCAGGTAACACGGTTATGACGAGTGTTTTCTGGGATGTAAAGGGAGTTATTTTTATTGATTATTTTGAAAAGAGCAAAAGTATCACTGTTGACTACTGAGCAAGCTTACTGCAATGTTTGATTGATGTGGTGCAAAGTAAAGGACGTCATTTGGCAAAGAAACAAATGTTGTTTCTACACGACAATGCTCCAGCCCGTGCGATGGGAAAAATGTGTGAATTTAAGTTCGAATTGCTTGAACATTCACTCCATTCGTCAGATCTAGCACTCAGTGACCACCACCTGTTCCCGAACCTCAAAACATTTCTTTGAGGACGAAGATTTTACAGCAACGAGATCATTGTGGCGGTAAACAGCTGTTCTGAGGATCATGATAAATCGCACTACAGAGCTGGTTTAATTAAATGAGCCTTTCTGGAGATTATGTTGAGAAATAAACAAACAAAAATATTTGTTTTTATTTATTGTGAGAGCCGCGACCTATCAGCCGACCCTCGTCGGCTATGGTGATACTGAATATTCAACTCTGTGCTTACAAAATGTGACGACTAATAGAAACCATGTAAAGTCAGTATGCGGGATTTGAAAACAGGATCTACAAAAAGTTTCTTCTGATACTTAGACTTTACACTCGCTGAGGTGCAGCTCTCGTACTGATCCATGGTTCCACTACCGGATAGAAGAATGCAAGTTTGAGTTTCTCTAACTATACCTTCGGCTTTTAGTATATCATACAAAATATCTACGAGACACAACGTGGTTCATAGTCCCCGATAAAAGCTGTAGGTTTCCTCTTTGCACGGCCATTCTCATTACATTCCACATACTGGAAAGTAGATGCTTCTTGCTGGTAGAATGAGGTTCTCCCGAATGTTGCAGTAAATCATTAGAGGAAAAGTTGAAAATAACGTTCTTTGCAATTCAGATATTTGATATGATATTTTATATTTATTTGTACAATTTCCATTACATTGAGAGTGAGAGTGCAGAGGTTTTACACCAATTAGTCCAGGACCCGTAGGTCCAAAAGCCCTGGCCTCCTTCAACCAGGGAGTTACCGAGCTGTCCCAAAAGGGCGCCCGGCGCCTCCGAGGGGCTTTCCATAGGGCAAGACCTAGAGACTAACAAGCGCCCCCCCCCCATCTGGTGCCGAGGACACAGGACGGGATGGAAGTGGATACGCCACTTTCGCGCGCCAACACCAATATGGGAAGGCTACCGATATGACCTCGGTGGTGCCGCCTGGCGATCTAGCTAACCTTCTACTACAGTCTGTGAGGTTTAACTAGTCGTGTGCCTTTTAGAAAGAGAAAGGAATACTCACCGTCTCACTCTATGACAGGCAAAGCAGACACCCTAGCCAAACATGCATCAGTGGCGGAGCGCCCCTTCTCCTCTTGGTCCGATTGTTGCTAATCTCCCGATTCACAGTCAGAAATTTCAAACGAATCTTCGTTTTCTTCTTCCGAGTCCGAGTCTTCTAAATTTATAACTAATCTGTCTCTAATTTCATCTATCAGACCGTATTTCTCCCAGTAAAACCGTTCAATGTTTTGTACATGCTCACACGCCCTTTTCCAGTTTTCTGGGCTCAATTTTGTAATCACACTATGAAACAAGGCTCTTACATCGACACTTTTAAATGAAATATTATGTTTGGCAACATCATTCTTCACTTGTGTCCACATAAGTTCTATAGCATTAAAATCGCAGTGATAAGGGTGCAATATTCCTATTATGAAGCCATTCCTGCATATGGGATTTGAGTGAAGATGAAGTGGATGTTTATTAATTTCTATGGAATGATAAGGGGCATTGTCCATAATGATGACACTATTAGACGGGATGTTAGGTAGTATTTTATTAACAAACCAATCCTTGAAAATGTTACTATCCATTTCTTCATGGTAGTCTTTGGTTAAATTTGAATTAAAAGTTAGTAAGGCATTAGGAATAAATCCTGTAGAACATCCAGCATGCAACACTGAAAACATTTTGTGTATCTTGTAAATGCACAAAACAACAAATTCACAGTTCTATAGCTCATACGTCACTGACAACCTTAAAATAACACACAACGGAATGGGGTTTGCGAGCGTCTACATTCCACGAATCACGACAAAGCAGGGTTGCTGATCCGCCCACGTGTGCTAGACAAGGACAGCATCTGTCTTAGACAAGGATAGTAGAGAATACGCCAACTTAAACCTCACAGACCGTAGCCCTGCAGGCTAGTACCCGGAAATATTAATGGCTTCCCTCAACCCCGTCCGAAGACGTACCCAATCTCCCACGGGTATCAGGAACCACTGCCCCCTCGAGACCAACCCAAACCGAACAACTCCCAAAGGGAGGGGCTCGAATGTTCGGCCCGAGGTTCCTCTAGTAACGTCAGAGGTACCACGAGTGCTAGAGGTCCGCAGCGCCCGCACCACATTACAGTGTTTTCATTACAGTTTCCCTACAATGACTTAAACATCGAACATGCACTGTACAAATACATGAAATTGCTGACCCAAGATTTACTCGCTCACTCAGGTCTCCTGGCCATAAGCCTTTGGTTTTCCTGAGCAGCTTGTTGTCATTCCTTCTTGAACTTCCCTTCTTTTACCCCAATCCACTTTTCTCTTAACCTATATATGAATTCTCCTATAAATTTATTTTTCTTTTCACCCGCCCCCATTAACATTCGTAATGCCACTACGTCTTTGCTCACATTGTCCCATTTCTTATCCCATTTTTTTCTCCTGCAATTTGTTAACTCCTTACATTCTACCAGGTAATGAACAGTACTTTCTTCATCTCCACTAGTAGTTCTTTGCAAAGCAATCCATACATCTAATCGTCTTTTCACCTGGCTTGCTGCCGGAGAAGAAATAGAGCAAATCCATACATCTGGTCTAATTATGTATCTATCTCTGGTATGCCCCATACCTCCACTGCGTACATTGTTCTGGAATTCGACGACCTCTTCATATTTTCTTTCTAACCATCTGACATCTCCAGTTTATGTTTACATATTCTTACCCCTGACATTGCCACCCTTCCATTAGCTATCAATTCAGATAGCAATTTTATTTGCGGTTTAAAATGGTGCATAAGCATATACGCAGATATGAGGAGACAACAGCATAATCCGAGTAAAACTATAGGATATCCACTTCGGTGTTAAAACTTCACAGCTAAAACAGGCTTAGGGCGTTGTTTGCTTATGTAGGGAATATTACTGAACGAAAAACGCCTAACTGCTCCCTGTATAAATTGTCCTTTCTTTAGCTCTACCCAAATCAGCTCTAGGCTATTAAGATATGTGGTTACCAACGGTTTACAAGTATATGTTCTCATCCGGAGTGATAGCAGTCAAGTTTATGTAAAAATTACGTCAAAACAAGTTGGTGTAGCAGTGACTCACTTGATGCTAATGAAATGTTATCAGCAACGTTCTAAAGGCGTCTCGAAGCCAGTGCCGTGATAAAGAGTACTTCAGTAAGCTTTTGGCTTGTTTATCATCTAACTTGGTGAACTTTACTTGATTTACCAGTTATGCTTAGCTTGATGAAACTTTTCCATCTAAACTAGTAAGGAAGTCACAAATTCGGAAGTAATTTATTGGAAGTAATCAGTCAAGAATTTGAAAACGTATTTTTTATTGTTTTCCCAAAACTGTTCATTCTATGGAACGTCACACCACACTCAAAAGTCTTCACTAATTTCGAAATATTTGGTTTTCTCAAACATGGCTCTAATGATCTTAATTTAAACACCATACATAAGACATGTTGGCTTTCATTTTTTTCTCATAACTGCATGAAAATAGTGAAATTATAAGGCTAGTATATAGAGATGAGTTTGTAAACATCGTATGCTCCGTTTGTGTCCATAATGAAAGGCGTGATGCAACAATCTTGTGCTAAGACATATCTCAATTAAAATTAAGTAATAAGTTTTGTAATTAAAGTTTGTATATCCACTAATAAATGATAGAGGGTAAAGGAAGTAGCGTGCATTCTTTTGTTCTGTCTTCAAGTCTCAAACAGAAACAAAGTTTTTGTTTCAAGCTTCTTTTGACAGCGTTATCCCCTGTTGACTTCTTCATTAATTAATGTCACTGACTGTGGTACCTCTCCAGGGTCCGCTGTTGTCCATTAATTCCTCAGCCTCATCTCTTAGTGTTTCATTCCCGTTTGGTATCCTTTGTGTTTTACACACATCTTCATCGGTACTCTGACATTTATATCCATAAGACCTGAAGCTTTCCTGGCGAAGAATGCGCTCACTTTCTTCTCGACAGCTAGCCAGGTGAAAAGATGATTAGATATCAACGTTTAGGGAGTGTGCATCTCTCCCATCATCAGGATATTTATAAAATGTTATAACCACAAATGAAACTCTGGATATAACACAAATATAAACAAAGACAAAACACTATCAAAATTTGCATTACTGAACAAAAGACTGTTTTCAGTAAATTAAATGCCAGGTCAGGAGATGGCGTGAGTATAGAAGATTGTGTCAAAGAAATGTAACTACTTAACTTGATTATCAATCAGAATTGATCTTTGCTTCTTAAATCGACGCATTTCCATTTTAAGGCCGGTTTCCAAGAGGAGCTGAACTGAAATCCAGCATCACGATTAAGCGTGCTCCTTTCAGAGGAAATGGCCAAGGCCTCCTTAATTCTCCGCTCCCAGTAACTGTTGCATTTTGCCAAGATGGTTTTCTCCCGAAAATTGGCTCTATGATCGTTATCAAAACAATGCTCTGCCAGCCCAGACTTCTCAGGCTGCATTAAACGAATGCTCCGTTCATGTTCGAATATTCTAGTAGCGATGGTCTTTCCGGTTTGTCCTATATACGGTGTCCCACATTCACAGGGAATGCGGTACACTCCCGGAACTTGGAAATCCAGTTTGTCTTTCACTGGTCTCAATAGATGTTTAATCTTCGGAAGTTACTTGTGGATGGTCCTGGTGCTGTATTTGGCGACAATTCTGTGAGAATTATATCCATTTTCACGCTGTCTAAAGTAATTTTCTCTATGGTTAAGGGTATTATACGAGGATTGGCTGTTAACTCCCGGTCCTCACAGCACAACTTGTTTTTTCTTTATTTCTCAGTATAATCTCCAGAAAGGCCAAAACATTTTCATATGATGTTCTAATTTAATTAAACCATCTCTGTAGTGTGCTCAAAATAACTGTTTACCATATCAATGACGTCCTCGTTGCTGTGAAATCTTCGTCCTCCAAGAAATGTTTTGAGGTTTGGGAAGAGCTGCTAGTCACTGGGTGCTAGATCTGGCGAATAGGGTGGATGTTCAAGTAATTTTAACTTTAATTCGCATATTTTTTCCAAATGCAATTACTGAACATTGTCGTGAAGTAACAAGATCCTTTCGTTGCCAAATGAGGTCTTTGTCTTTTCACTTTATCACTCAAACGTTGTAGTAAGCTTGTGTACTACTCACCAGTAATACTTTTACACTTTTCCAAGTAATCAACAAAATTAATTCCCTCTGCATCTCAGAAAACACTCGTCATAACCTTGTTAGCTGACAAAATTGACTTTGCTTTTTTTGGAGTTAGTTCACCTGATTCAATCCATTGTCTTGGCTCTGGCTTACTTTTTGGAGAGTAGTTATGCATCCAGGTTTCATCCATGGTAATAAACCATCTCAAAACTTCACCAGGATTTTTACAGTAGAGCTCCAAATCCTTAACAGAAACAGTTTTTCTTTGCAACTTTTGATCGGGTGTCAACAAACGCGGCACCCATTTTGCACAGACCTTGTGAAAGCCCAAAACATGACTTAAAATATCACCGCACGTTCTTTTAATATGTTTACAGCCTCAGCTTCAATCTGGGGTCTTCCAGTACTAAACGATTGATTTTATCAATGATTTCTGGAGTTGTAACTTCTGCAGGGCTTCCCGAACAAGACTCATCACGTACGTCTCATTTTAAACTTTGCAAGTTACCTTTTAATCATTGTATATGGATGGGGCATTGTCTTTCAATATACTGCCCATTACCTCCTTGATTTCTTTAGCCATTAAGCCTTTCAAATGGAAGTATTTATTCACTACTGGTTTTTCCAAATCCTCCACTTTCATGAAATATCTACAATTGTCTTGTTTAAAATTCTGTCATTCAAAAACTAAACAAGCTATTGACCTGTAACTATGGATACAAGCTAGTCTATGGTTAAACTATATGATGCTATCCGTCAAACTGGCCCGGTGGTGCCATCTCTAAGTGAGGCTCGGGACTTACCAGCCGACTGTCGTAATATCAGTAGTTCTTGTGAAATTATCCCTCGGTCTTGAAATAATTCACAAAATATTCCAAGGGTTATATGAGAGTGACACTGAAAATATATTAGAAAATCAAACAGGGATTACTGATGACGTAAGTTATTTCAGGAATTTTATTCTTAATGTTTGGATACAAGAATGAATAAAAGGAACTTTCTATGACAGAGCTCTGCTTTGATGCTCATCTTTAGGACAACCAGATAGTCAGTTGTTAGTTTTCCTGGACACGACGATGTGCTGTCATGATTTGGAATTATTTTTCATTTGGTGTGCTCTTCACCAACATTGTGGTAAACAGACATATGTTTACAAATCTATAGAAACGATACGTCTATAATTCTGATGCTACAGCAGCAATATGGTGCGTATATACAAAACTGCATTCATCTTCTTGCCAGCACTATCAGTTCGTCGGAGTTAGAAGACTTAGGTTCTGTTCGAAATAGCCACTGATGTAGTCGACGTTTCTTTTCAGGATCATAACAATAAATCTAAGATTCATCACCAGCAACAATATTTCGAACCAAATTTAAAGAGCTGCCTTGGAATTTTTCCATCGTGACTTTGCTTTTAGTAGGGAATCAGTTTGTGGAATCGACCAGCAACAGAGTTTTCTCTCGTCTGTTGATACATAACGTTTTGTCTTGTCGCCCGAATAAATTCATGAGATGCTCATCTACAAGCAGTTCTCAGTTAAAGCAGTTCTTCGGCGCCCTTCACCGAATTTATCACTGAGAAAAATCGATCTCTTTTGGATTCGTTACGCGAATTATAAATTGGTACCCTAGATGGGGTTTCTTCGTCAAATGCACTTATAACTCGATATTTACATTATTTAGTTTTAAATGAGAATTTAAACTCGTAAAAATGGAAATTTTGGGTAAGCACAACATTTTTAAATCTTATAATCAGCTACCAGAGCACATCCAATAAAACTACATGGCAGACAACTCTCAAAACATTATAAAAACCAATCAAATAAAAGCAAATAAAATTTGATTTTATAAACATCTAAAAACTTCAATGTCGCCTTCATAAAAAGGGCTGTGATGACAAGGTTTGTCTACTGTTTTACGCCTTTTCCTATTTCACGTCTCTCTGACGTCCTACTAGTGGTCCAGAAGCTGTTTTTCTTTCCAACCTACTACAGCAATTTTTTCAGAGCTTCCTTCCAATTACTTTTTCTAGATTTACAAATGACACATACATTTCTTTATCTTCCTGTAAGTAAAGTTTCCCTATTCTTCCAGCAGTTTAATTGCCTTTCTTGATCCTTATCTCTTTCCGAAGCCGAATTATTCTTCTATCTCAACTTGCGCGTTAGAATGAGGTCGTCGACACGGCATTCTCAATATAGCATTTGATGAAGTGTAAACCAGGGTAAAAGTCCTGAAACCACATTGGAGGTTAGGTGATTTGTATTTTATCAGAGAGTCGTGAGCTTATTTTATAGAAAAAGGGAAGTTCAGTCCCTCTTAAGTCCAATAAGTTTCTTAATTAAAGAAGATAGGACTTTTTCTCAATGTTACCATACTTTCATTAGATTTGTTGGCGACTGTTTTGTTAAACAACTAAACATCTTTTTACAAAAAATAAATTCAAAATAACACTTGTATTTTTACTGCCCTAAAATTATAGTTAGCTGTCTTCAGTATTTTCTGAGGAAATGGGTAGAAATGCCACTCAGACAATAAGATGTTCAAAATGAACCAAATCAACTTGCATTATTTACAAACAAAGCAAAGGGCACTCGCATAGCTTCAGTTTGCATACTGAACAATAGTATCAATTTTTGCAGTAAAACTTCTGATAGACTTAAGTTTACTCTCCACGCCAAACTGTGCAGGGGTTGCTGGTTTTTCCCGTGAAATGATGCGGAATGCGTATACAGAATGGCAGATGCTATACCATTTTTAATAGCCTATCTATAAATTTTATAAAATATCTATGAATTCGAAAATAAAATTGCAAACTTGACAACAAAATAAAAATGCCTGCTTTTGGTCATTTCTGCCGATTAGTCTCTACTTGGGTGCCATTCATTTCCCTTTTACCCTCCTCGCGTGAAGGAGTTACACCCCTCGGATCTTACAATCCAGGACTCTTGAGGTTAGATACCTGTCGAGAAGCAGAAAACTGGTTTCGATAGAATGTCCTGGATGAGGAATCAGCTCAATCGATACTTATTGCCCAGGACAAGAAGGCAAACTATACCGCTCGCAAAAGCTAAAAGGCATATGAACGCTGGCCAATGCTCAATGGGAGCGCTGTTGCCAAGCGTAGTACGTCCACCTGCAGAGATTTCGTGTACAGATGTATTTGTTTATCTTGAAAAGTGCAGAGCGATGCGCAGTGGTATCTGGACGAGCCCACTTCAGAACGGTTGCAACTGGAGCGGAGGGCAGGTCAGTTGCGTACTAGCTGCGAGCAAGTGAACACGTGCAGTGCTGCTCGGTAATACTACAGCTTGTTTCAAGATGTGTTTGTCTCCTGGTTCCAAGAGGGCATTTATAAATGACGCCTCCTAGCAGCACATTAGGAAATAAAGTGCTACATTTAAAAACACGAGAAGTAATAAACAATATCCATAGATTTATAAAAAAGGAACAATGGTCTGGGTCAGCTATAAAAATCTGGGGAAGGGTATCTGAGGCAACAGTTGTGTCTGAAAGCAGTTTAGGAGAGTTATTAAGGAAAGAAAAGCCATTGGTACTAGTGCAACAACGTCCTTCTCTATGCCCAGTAAACAAAGATTAAGAACATGCACAAAATCTAATTTGGATGTTTTAATTCAGAAGTAGTTAGGCGAACTATGAACAATTTTTAAAGCACAGAAAAACAAAGACCAACTTTGAAGAAAGTGCTTATGAAGCTAAAAATTCTACTGACTTCCAAGGCAGTGTCTGAACATTAAGAAGAGTTCTTTTGAAGCTAGGATTATTTGAAAAAAAAAAACACTAAGCGTGACAGACAAATTTTAATTGAACATCGCACCATACGTGCAAAAAGGCTTAAGTATTTACGAAATATTCCGAGGTATCGAAGTGAAGTTTATATAGTTTATATGGATGAAACTTATATAAATACAGCACATACTGGACCATATGCCTGGAGTGAAATACGTTACAGAGACTCTGCAGCGATATTGAAAGGCCTACAGTTGTTTATCATGCCTGCTGGAGAAGAACAGGGTTTTGTTCCAAATGTACTATTTAAGATCCAACAAAAGCGTGGAGATTACTACCATAGTAAGAATTACAACTTAAAGAGCTGCAAAACTGGATTTGAGAATGAAATTTGCTTTTAGACAACTTGTGCACCGCCCTCCCCTCTCGTAATCTTACGCGTGTGACGCATTGTGGCGATGTGTGCACTATCCCCACCACAGTTCCTACTCATCCCTACCGCGCAGGATTCCTGTCAAGATAAAATAATACATATGTACATAAGAGCAATTTTACCCGCCAGCAAAGGTTTTGGCTATTCTTCCCGTAATTAAACAATAAATTAAATAGTTTTAAAACATTAAGATCTTACCTTGATAAACGTCACAACATTGGAACAGAAAGTACCGTTTCCAATCCAGTAGCTCGCTTTCCGACTTCAAGGATATTTCCCGGAGATTGAAACAGAGGTACGTACGCTCCCTTTTTCTAAGGATAAAGCTGCTTCATTACAAATTCGTGACACTGTGTGCACACTACCTACACCACAAGGTTACAGAGTTAATTGCTGGGATTTTGAAAAATCTATAGCTCTCCTGGATTGGAGCTTTCGTAAAAACTTGTTAATATTAAATATAATTTTTCTTCCCGGAGAATGAATCACTTCACGTTTGGAAAACCACTTGTCCCAGCTTCGAAGGACATGTTCACGCACTCGGATCAGAAACACTAGAAAAAATATATGTGTATAATAATAATATTAACAATATTTCAGCTCGAGGTCAACACACGACTTAACGATGCCATACACTTTAACAAAACGACACCTCTACTCTGAAAATGAATTGAAGATTAAGTGTTTCAAACTGCGTGACTTCTGTTTTAATAGTAAGTGCACTATTTATTTATGTTTGAGAAATTGTGAGCAAAGAATGGTGTTGTTATTCAGGCTTATCTGTGTTAAATAGATAGATGTTGGGTGTAACCATAACCATGTGAAGATAAAAAGTGAATCGCTCGCGTGATAAGTATCGTAGAGACAGGATTTTTGTACGGTCATGATCAGAAAATACCATTCTTTCTTATTATAGGATTGGCATCTGTCATTTTTCAAACATTTATCCGAGCGTAATTAATTAATATAATCTTCTCAGTACGGACGCGCGAGATTCGTGTACACATTCGGCAGCGCTGCTAGGCGGAACAAGCTTAGGATTGATTGGAGTCTGCTGTACGGCCCGCCTCCATAAGCCTCTAAATTTTGCGAAGATTATACAAGAATGTGTATGGTAATCACTTTTGCTGTCCGCACGGTGTATATGCTCCCCTTCCGAGTATGACAAGGATGGAAGATTCGTTTTAATACACAAATGTTGTCACGTAACTCACCCATACATAATATCTACCGTTGCATTTACTGTAACACATATTATAGATCAGACAGCATGGGTGTCTCATATGCACTCTTATACACTCGTTTACTTTTAAACAGATCCGTTACAAGAGCAGATAAGCAGTTCAAGCTTCTCTGCCCTTCATGCCCCTCTAGCCTTCTTGTCGTGGGCATACAAGTACCTGGTGAAGAAGTGGATGATATTGTGACTCTGTGGGTTCGTGAAATGAAAAGTCCAATTTCACCACTCAAAATGTTCTTTATTTCCACCGACTTACAGTTAAATACTTGCCAATTACACAAAATTACGTAATGCACACAATTACGATTCACCAGTTCGTCCGTTACCGTTCCGATGCACGTACACAATTACACAAATTCTTCCGTTGCACGGCGCTACTTCACTAGCACGTCAAGCACTAACACTGCCTGTCTGTCTCTCTGAAACCCTTTTTATAGGCATCTCGTCGTATTCTCGGCTTCTCTGGTTTCCAGGCGAATATTCCAGATCATAGTAGAAGGGGAGAGAAACTTCCAGGGACGGGTGACATTCCTTTAACCACCCCTCAGTTAGTGACAGAGACTAATGGGAGGCGTGGCTCAGCTCCCTCTGGTTTCCTCACAGCTGTGCCGTCATACCTTCCGCTAATTGGGTGACACTGCTCCCTCCTCAAAGCTGGTCGTCCCGAACAGCACCATCGTAGCGGGCTAGTCGATCCAGGTGTACCACCAACATCTTTCCTCGGGGAACCTTCTGGATGCGGTAGACCACGTCGTTAATCCTCTTCACCACCCGGTACGGTCCTTGCCATGGCTGCTGGAGCTTCGGGCAGCGTCCCTTGGTCCGGGTAGGACGATACAACCAGACCAGGTCACCTTGCTGAAACCCTTGGCTGTTGGCTTGCCTATCATATCTGGTCTTCATGCGGTCGCTCGCCTTCTGGATGTTCTGGCGAGCCATCTCGTGCATGTCGTGGAGGCGGTCCACCAGGTTCTCCACATACTCGTTCACCGGCTGCTTCACCTCCGGAGGGCTTCCGAAAGCCAGGTCACAAGGGAGGCGTAACTCTCGACCGAACATTAAGCTGGCTGGCGTCATCCCAGTTGTGTCGTGTGTGGACGAGCGATAGGCCAGCAAGAACAGTGGCACCTTGACGTCCCAGTCTCGCTGATGGCTGGCCACGACCTTCCTTAGGTGTTCCTCTAAGGTCTTGATGTACCTTTCAACCATGCCATCCGATTGGGGATGTAGAGGCGTAGTGCGAGTCTTGTTCACCCCAAGCCTTTGTAGTGCCTCCTTCATTAGGTTGGACTCAAAGTTGGTACCCTGGTCACTGTGTAGATCTAACGGCACCCCAAATCGACAGAACACTTGCTCCACGAGGCAGTCTGTGATTGTCTTTGCCTCTTGGTTTGGGATGGCATACACCTCCGGCCACTTGGTGAAGTAGTCCACGACCACCATTAGGTACTTGTTGCCTCGGTCGGAAACTGGGAACGGTCCAGCAATGTCAACGGCGATCCGTTCGAATGGCGCTCCGACGTTGTACTGCTGCATGCGACCCCGGCTCCTCGTCTGGGGGCCACGACTCGCCGCGCACACGTGACACTGACGGCACCATCTCTCAGCATCTGCTCGGAGCCTCAGCCAGTAGTAGCGCTGCCGTAGTTTGTCAATCGTTCGGTTCGCTCCCAGGTGTCCTCCCGAAGTACCGGCGTGCACTTCTTCCAGGACATCCGGGACCTTACTCCGGGGAAGTACCAACTGCTCTCTCTGCGTCTTCCCATCGGGTGATTCCCATACCCGGAACAGCACGCCCTCTCTGGTCCTCAACGAGTCCCATTGGGCCCAGTACGACTTGTAGGTGGCGCTCCTCGCTGCGATGTCCTCCCAGGTTGGTCTCGTCCCTGCCTCCACTTCCCTTAAGAGCGGCGCCAAGTCTGCGTCCGCCAGCTGCTCCCTCCTCAGGCCTGCGCTATCCCAACCGTCCGCAGACACTGCCACAACTACTCGGACTGCTGCGGCACGCTCCTTCTCTTCCACTCTTGTGCACTGGCCGCACTCATCTGGACAGGGTCTTCTGGACATGGCGTCTGCGTTACCGTGGCTCTTCCCTGTACGATGTTCCGAGGTGAAGTCGTACTCCTGCAGCCTCTGGACCCAACGTGCTGTCTGGCCTTCCAGGTTCTTAAAGGACAATAGCCAGGTTAGGGCGGAATGGTCAGTCCTCAGGTGGAATGGCTGACCGTACAGGTACTTGTGGAAGTGCTCCAATGTCTTTACTACCGCTAGTAACTCCCGTCGGGTGACGCAATAGTTCTTTTCTGCCTTGGATAGCGTCTTGCTGTAATAGGCTATCACCCGCTCATGGCCGTCCTGGATCTGCGATAGGACACCTCCAATGCAATGGTCGCTGGCGTCGGTGTCCACAATGAAGGCGCCACCCGGTTGTGGGAAACCCAAAATTGGAGCACTGCACAGGGTCTCCTTTAGGTGCTGGAAAGCGTTTTCGGCGTCCTCTGTCCACACATAAGGCCGGTGTTCCTCCGTCAGGCGGGTGAGGGGTTTTGCGATGTTGGAGAACCCCTTTATGAAGCGGCGGTAATAACTGCACAGCCCCAGGAAACTGCGCAACTCTTTCCTATCCTTTGGGCGAGGCCAATCTCTCACAGCCTGTGTCTTCTCCGGGTCTGTGGCCACTCCGGTTGCTGAGACTATGTGGCCCAAGTAGTTAACTTCCTTGCGGAAGAGCTGGCACTTCTTCGCGTTCAGCTTCAAGTTGGTCGCTTGCAGTCTCTGTAGCACCTTACTCAGATTCTCGAGGTGATCTTCAAAAGTCTTCCCGATGATGATGATGTCGTCCAGGTATAGCAGGCAGGCATCGTAAGTCAGCCCTCTCATCACTGACTCCATGAGGCGCTGGAAGGTAGCTGGTGCGTTGCAGAGGCCAAAGGGCATAACCGTGAACTGCCAGAGCCCTTGGCCCGTCGAGAATGCAGTCTTCCCCTTGTCTCTCGGGTCTAGAGCTACCTGCCAGTAGCCCGACTTCAGGTCCAGGGTCGAGAACCACTGTGCACCAGCTAGCGTGTCCAGGGTGTCGTCAATCCGGGGTAAGGGAAAACAGTCCTTCCGGGTGACGGCGTTCAACTTTCTGTAGTCTACGCAGAAGCGCAGCTCGCCGTTCTTCTTTGTCACCAAGACTACAGGGGAACATCAAGGGCTGTCAGACTCTTCAATCACTCCCCTGGATCTCATGTCCTCCAGCATGTCTCGCACCGCCCCTTGCTTCGCCAGCGGAACGCGTCTATGTGGTTGCCGAATAGGCCGGGCGTCTCCGGTGTCGATGCGGTGAAGCACTTTGTCCGTGCGGCCGTAGTCACTATCACCTTGGCTGAAGACCGTCTTAGCAGTTGTCGAACCTTCTCCAGCTGTTCTGTGGTCAGGTGGTCGGCCGCCCTCTCCACCAAGCCTTCTAGCCGGGGCCCCAGGTGTTGCTTCGGCGCCGGCTCTAGTGTCTCGTCGATAGCTGTTACGCTCACCACGGGCTCGCACATTCCCAACTCCGTCCCGGCCTGGACGTCGTGATCGGCGTCCGTAGGATTTAGCAGTCTCACGGGCACCTCCTCTCGGCACGGCAGCAATGCCCTGGCTACACACAGTCCGTTTACAGGCGTCTTCTGGTCCAGCATCATGTTCCTGGTTCTCTGGCCCTCCAGTCGCGCCGTCACCACCACCTCGCTCCTCGCGGGGACAACCACGTCTTCGTCCAAGACGACCCTGCAAATTCCAAGGCGCTCTTCGGGTTGACGGAGTATAACCTCTTCTCCGTTAAGCTGCAGGACCTTCTTGCCGACGTCGACCGTCGCCTCATGGCTCCTGAGGGCATCCAGTCCCAGGATCACCTCCTCAGCCACCTTCGCGACGAACACCCACAGACGCACGGCACTCCGTCCCAAGTTCAGCTCCAGCAGGGCCTCCTTCTCCACAGGCAAGGTGTCGCCCGATGCCGTGACAAGCTGGTATGGTCGGTTTGGCTTCCTTGCCGGCAAACCCTTCGCCACGTCAGGTCTGATGATGGTCACGGCCGCCCCGGTGTCCACCAGCACGCGGCACGGCTTCCCTCTTATCCAACCGTCCGCGATGAGGCTGTCATCCATACGCCGGCTGACGGCGCGCAGTGTCACTCGAGGGGATGGTGGTGATAGCGCCGACGTGCCCCTCTCCACGACGGCCCTTACTCGTTTTCCGGCTGCTCTTCCTGGTGTGGGCAGTCTCTCTGCAGGTGTCCGGGCTGTCCACATCCCCAACACAGGCCACTAGGTGTTCGCCGGCGTCCCTCAGCTGGTCTCCTGTCTCCGGCGTAGCGGACACTCCTCGTTCTCGACGTCGGGGTGGATGTTATTTTGGCCGCCTCCATCCTTAATGCCGCTGTCAGCGCCTCGTGGATGGTTTTATATTCCCCGAGCATTAGGCGCTGACGAATCTCCGTGTCCCGTACCCCGTCGACAAAATTGTAGGCGGCTTCCCGGGATACGAACTACAGTGGCATGTCAACCAAGGCCTTGCTAGCCAGCTGCTCGATCGCAATGGCGAACTCCTGCAGCGTCTCCCCCGGCTGCTGTGACCTTGCCTTTAGCTGGCTGCGGTATGCTGCGGCTAAGCGTGGTTCCCGAAGCGATCCTCCAGGGCTTCCCAGATGTCCTTGGGCGCCGCCGTCGTCTGCACCGCGTTTAGGACTTCCGCGGCTCTTCCCTGGAGGCTGGCTATTAACTGTGTGGCCTCCTCCTCCAGTGACCATACGTTGTGCCTGGCCACTGTGTCGAACTGGCGGCGGAAGACCTCAAACGTTGACGCGCCGTCATACTTGGAAGGTTTGACACGCAGATGTTGTGTCGCATCCCGGCGCGTCGGCCTTCAAATCCTTCAGCTTCCTGCCGACGACGTCCTCCACCATGGCGTTCAGGGACTTCATGCTGCTGTCGGCTTTTCCTTCCAGCTCATTAACGTGGCTCGCCAGGTCTTCGACGCGCTCGCCTAACTCTGTGACGTCCTCTTTTACGCCGGCCAACTGTTCTTCAAACCTTGCGGCGAGAGCCTCGTTCGCCGCCTTCATTTCCGTGGCCAGACTGCCGTTCGCGGCTCTCATTTCTGTGGTTAACTCGGCCTTCATTTCTTCCATCTTCTCGGTGATGTTGTCGTTGGCCGTCTTCATTTGTTTCAACTCTGCGGCCAGGTTGCTATTTGCCGCTTCTGTTTTTGTTGTTAATTCGGCCTTCATTTCTTCCATCTTCTCGGTGATGTTGTCGTTAGCCGTCTTCATTAGTTTCAACTCTGCGGCCAGGTTGCTATTTGCCGCTTCTGTTTTTGTTGTTAACTCGTTCATCTTCGCCAAAAGCATTTCCAACGCGGATTCCATGGCTGTAATGTTCGGTGATGTTATCTTCCCGCTTCCTGACACCAGTGTGACTCTGTGGGTTCGTGAAATGAAAAGTCCAATTTCACCACTCAAAATGTTCTTTATTTCCACCGACTTACAGTTAAATACTTGCCAATTACACAAAATTACGTAATGCACACAATTACGATTCACCAGTTCGTCCGTTACCGTTCCGATGCACGTACACAATTACACAAATTCTTCCGTTGCACGGCGCTACTTCACTAGCACGTCAAGCACTAACACTGCCTGTCTGTCTTTCTGAAACCCTTTTTATAGGCATCTCGTCGTATTCTCGGCTTCTCTGGTTTCCAGGCGAATATTCCAGATCATAGTAGAAGGGGAGAGAAACGTCCAGGGACGGGTGACATTCCTTTAACCACCCCTCAGTTAGTGACAGAGACTAATGGGAGGCGTGGCTCAGCTCCCTCTGGTTTCCTCACAGCTGTGCCGTCATACCTTCCGCTAATTGGTTGACAATATGAAGAAGTGGATGATATGACGAAGTGGATGATATGAAGAAGTGGATGATATGAAGAAGTGGATAATATGAAGTGGCAGGGAAAACCGGAGAATCCAGAGAAACCCCACCCAGAACATCACAAATCCCAAATTCGGTTCCCTGAGACCGAACCCAGGCCCCACCTTAACAATCTACTTTCGAAACGTGTAATACAGCTAGGGTTTGTCGAGTAAACTATGTACCTGTACGTGTTCTATGCGTAGTTTAAATGTGAAAAATATAATGTATGAAACTGTGCTCTGATCGCATAAAAAACTAGCACTTATTGATTCTAACCATGTAAACATACTTTGCTTAATTGCTTTTAAGTTTATTACTGCTCTGATACATAAATATCCATTAAGCGAAGCTTTTCAACTCTTTGATCATTTATCATTTAATGCCTACGTTTTGGAACACCATTCATTAGCTATACGTTAAATGAGTTATTCATAATGTAGAAGTAATAACATTTAGTTTATTTTGTTATGCCTTATATCAGTTATAAATGGCCTTTAATATTTATTAATTTGCTATAGTATAACTTTATTCTGTGGGTTTTTTTTTTTTTTTTTTTTCAAATTACCGTTGTATTCTGATCAGTTTTTATTAACAAATAATATTTCTTGTAATTCACCAAACGTTCTCTAAAAGCTTTGTAAAGCTGTGCAAAGTTCTAGGGACAAGGACCCCTCCTAAAAAAGTCCCTAGCGTATTCCGAAAATGACTTTGGCTTCTCTTTAATATTTCTGAAGGGCATAAAATACTTGCATCAGCATCTCGGTCATGCAATAGGATTTGTTTTTTAATGCACGTCCTCCAACGTCATATCGGATGATGAATGAAATGTGTGAAATGATGCTCAAATGAGTCCAGGGTCCATAGAGCTTGAAGTTACCCAACATTCGTCTTTCGGGATAAGAGAGAATCCCGAAAACAAACAAAAACCATTATCCAGATAACTCACCCTGACCGAGATTCGAACTCAGCGCGAGGTAGACACGCTACTACACAGGCTGGTAAAAATGTGATTAAACTTAATTATTAAACTATGTTTACAGTATGATAAATCAATGGTGGCCTGTCAAAGCTTTTATTGCGTCGCAATTCATAGCTGTGTATATTGTGATTTTGTGGGTTAATTAAATTGTGAATTAAAAGTCCAGTTTGCAGAAATTCCAAAACGCTCTTTATTTCCGTAGAAACACACTTTGGTCAGCCCTTACAGTAGCAGAATTACGTAACATACACAAATACGATCGTCAAGGTCATTGACCGCAAACAAAGAGGTAACTTTCAAAACACAGCTGCACGCGGACGATTGTCAAGTTCCGATAACCACTCCCTAACTTGCGAGCCGCAACTTTTCTTATATACCTCTACTCATATTTCTATAAATTTGTGGAATAACAATCAAGATGGCATCAGACGAAACACGAACCTTCCAGTCATCTATCTTTTCCGGTAGGGGAGGGGATCCGTCTCCTTCAGCTGCCGTGGTGCGGGCGCTGCGGATCCTTAGCACTCGTTGTACCTCTGACGTTACTAGAGGAACCTCGGACCGAACATTCGAACCCCTCCCTCAGGGAGTTGTTCGGATTGGGTTGGACTCGAGGAGCCAGTGTGTTCCCGACACCCACGGAAAATTGGGTACCTCCGGCCAGGCTACGGCCGCCCGAGGGGGTATAGGTTTGCCTCATAAGTCCCGGGTAGTAGCCTGCAGAAGATCACCAGGCGGCCCAACCGAGGTTTTCCGGTAGTCTTCCCAGTGGTTGACGCGCGTAAGTGGCGTATCCACTTCCATCCCGTCTTGACGTTGTTGTCGATGGGGGGGCTTTTTAAGAAATAAGGTATTGCCCTATGGAAAGAACCCCGGGGTTATCCATCGCTTCCGGGTAGATCTTTTGGGTAGATCCTCTGCACATAACAGTCATTTATCTTTATCTGTTTCGACAAGCTTTTTATTTCCGCGCTATCTTTATCTGTTTCGGCAAGCTTTTTATTTCCACGCTATCTTTATCTGTTTCGGCAAGCTTTTTATTTCCACGCTATCCTTATCTATGTCGGCAAGCTTTTTATTTGCGCGATATCTTTGTCTGTTTCGGCAAGCTGTTTATCTCCGCACTATCTTTATCTGTTTCGGCAAGCTTTTTATTTCCGCGCTATTTTTATCTGTTTCGGCAAGCTTTTTATTTCCGCGCTATCTTTATCTGTTCCGGCAAGCTTTTTATTTCCACGCTATCTTTATCTGTTTCGGCAAGCTTTTTATTTCCACGCTATCCTTATCTATGTCGGCAAGCTTTTTATTTGCGCGATATCTTTGTCTGTTTCGGCAAGCTGTTTATCTCCGCACTATCTTTATCTGTTTCGGCAAGCTTTTTATTTCCGCGCTATTTTTATCTGTTTCGGCAAGCTTTTTATTTCCGCGCTATCTTTATCTGTTCCGGCAAGCTTTTTATTTCCGCGATATCTTTGTATGTTTCGGCAAGCTGTTTATCTCCGCACTATCTTTATCTGTTCTGGCCAGCTTTTTATTTCCGCGATATCTTTGTATGTTTCGGCAAGCTGTTTATCTCCGCACTATCTTTATCTGTTCTGGCAAGCTTTTTATTTCCGCGATATCTTTATCTGTTCCGGCAAGATTTTTATTTCTGCGATATCTTTATCTGTTTCGGCAAGCTTTTTATTTCCGCGCTATTTTTATCTGTTTCGGCAAGCTTTTTATTTCCGCGCTATATTTATCTATTTCGGCAAGCTTTTTATCTCCACACTATCTTTATCTGTTCCGGCAAGTTTTTATCTCCGCAGTATATTTATTTGTTTCGGCAAGCTGTTCATCTCCGCGCTGTACTATGTCTCTTTGTGGGCGTCGGCCGCGCCTCCTCGCAACAATGCAGTCGGCGACAGTATTTGTTACCTAATCTTTTAATGACAGTATTTCAAGATCACCATTATCAGACCAGCGATAACTATAATTCTGCTTCAATAAGTTTCAGATCTTTGATATAAAGTAGAAAGTATATAAAGACTAAAACTTTGTACTATACTGCATTCCTTACGTTAATTATACGTTACGTACATGCATTTTCCTCTGGGGTAGATACACGTAAAGATCCAACCCTGAATACAGTTGATGAAATAGAAGCGAGAATTTTCTTCCAATAGTAAAGGCACCTTCAAGATCTGTAGCACGGAGATGACATTGATGGGCATATGTTAAACTACGTACTTACTATGCTGGGATCCATTTATCAGCAAGCATCCGTTTCGCAGGGCATCACAATGAAATATTCAACGAAAGAAGATATTAAAGCAGTCTTGATGTTGGACAAATGCCAAAGAGATTCACTGTTTCAGCTATCAGTTAAGTTACAGAATAGTTTTGGAGCCAAGATGGTCTATTGAAGAGACAGCAGACAAAGACATGTAAGATAAACTTCACTGAAAGGTTATTGTTGGCAGTTGTTTCATAATAATCTAAACTCCTTCAGTACTGGATATAAACCATGTTAAGGGCGAACAACTTCTCTTCAAATGCGAGTTCCCTAAATCAGTCTTCATTTGGACTATCTGAAGCCACTGGAATAAAACACTGGCAGTTAGAAGAGTTTGGAGAAAGTCTGATCGTGAATCCCGAAGTAACAATGGACAGATATCGTGCAGAGGTTTGTGAGAGTGCTGCCCTCTGCCACAACAACGGTGAAAATAATAAGCATGTATATATGTCATTCAGTAATTAGTGGCAACATTTGAATTAGCAACAAATGAAATATTTTTGGAGCAGTCACATTATGAAATAAAACAAGTGCCTACTTGTATTTTCTTTCTTAACCTCTTTAATGCTGGCTGCTTTCTTAAACGTTAATCATGTCTATGGAACTATACGTCTGTATGTAAACCTTACAAATCCCTATTAAGGACATCAAACAGTTCCTTGCTACAACTGGGATGGGGCGAACCTGAAAGTGTCCTCTTTTTCTGCCCATGAAATATGGTCACCATATCGCACATTTGTTATATATTTACAATGCTATGCAGTGATTTAAAATTCCGCTCTCTTTGCATGATCAGCAATAGTTTTCTAGTTAAAACAAATAAAATAACTGAAAATGCAAACCAGTAACGCAGAATATCTTTTAGAAATGGCGTAGTAGAGAATGTGAAATGTATAAATCTCTGATGACTCTAAGTTTGGGAACCAGCTCGTTATTCTGCCTAGCTTAGTTGGGGAGTGGACTGAAACTTTCGGCTCCCGGCTTTAAGCCCGACATTCAAGGCTTACACATCTCGGTACTTGCACAAAGATCCCATGTAAATTAACTTAAGCCACTACCAAAACTTCTTCTTTCTTAAATATACTTTTCATCAACGGAACTTCGGATGTAAAATCTCGTGTTAATATAGCAAGCGTTTTGAGAGCAGATATAAACACGAAGGGAATTTTACTGGAAGAAAGGAATGAGTGGGCGAGGTTTGAAGTCACAGAACTGTACATTTGGATTATTGTTTTCAGAAAACACGCTGTTATTATATAGAGCGGATCACATGTCTATAGAACAGAAATGTAATTAAATTAAAATGAAACGGAGGATATGGCAAGAGAAGCGCATTTCTGAGAATTCATTTCGTAGAGTGAATTATATTCGGAACACCTGGGGCAGTGTGCTTTGATCCATAAAGTTAATATCAAACTCCCACTTCCACTAAGAAATAAATGTCCAATGTACTGCTGAGAGAAATCTTCACTAAACGAACCAGACCTTGTTATAAGATTTTAAGTAGGTATGAATAAAGACTTATCAACTGTGGTAGGCGTAACCAATTCATTTTGAGATATTGGACCAGTGAACTGATATATTGAGGGGCTATTAAACTAATTGTATTTGAAATAAATATTATGTATTAGTATTTACGTAAATGTAGCTGGAGGTCACTGCATAAAGTATAATAAAATTAATTCATTTATTATCCATAGTGATGGTGTTACTTCTTGTAAGCCTAGCACTCGGAAGATCCCGGGATTGATTCTCGGTGACCGCTTAGTCTAACGTTGGGTTTTCGTGACTTTCGTAGGCGAATGCTGGAATGGTTTCTCCTCTAAGAAGACCTTGTCTATGTTTCCATCATTTCGACAATCATCATTTGTTCAGGTTGAAACACCAGGCAACGGTGTTCTGTATGGTTTAGCTGGACGGTGCAGGTGCATTTTTTGAAGGATTCTTCCTGTTCCGCTAGATTTCTACGGGTGCTCTTGGTTCCGTTTCAAGGGAAGACAGGGGTTTGTGAATCTTGGACTCAAAATAGTTAAACCTGGTTAATAATTTCATAAAGAAAAGGGGACGGATTGTGAGACTATTGTCATCTAAACTACGTCATACTACTTTTGACCAGTAAGACACCACGAAACAAAATGTTTCAACAATTATGATTAATTATTCCTTATTTTTAACAGATTCCTAGAATTTCTGTTTCATCACTTCCCTAGCAGTTATTAATTTGTTTACGTTCATCATTTGTCTTCCGCATAGACTAGCTTCAACAAAACAGCACTATACCAAGTAACACAAAGAGAAACAGAAATAGAGAAGCCGTTCGATGAATTAATTTAGTAAGCTAATTAATATTTTATTTTATTTCTTTTAATAGTGAGATAATAACTAAATCGTATTCTAGTTTGGATATTCTCCAGATAAATAAAACACTACAATGGAATAACTGTTAACCAGTTATTCAAAGTGTTTTGACGCCCATTATTTGGCCACCCTTGATCTAAGGTATGAATCTAAGTGCAGGTCCTTCATTTCAAACCCAGTCTACTCTTGTCTCCTTTTTTCCATGAAGCTTTTAATTTCACTTCTTTTTTCTATCGCGAATACTTCTCAAAGTCACAAACATTTTGAGTACGTCTTTTAGCTTTATCTTATCCTAACAGTTTATTTATTTTCCAGCCTGCCAGGCTCGAGAGTCTAGGATGGATGGGGGATAATATGGCTGAACAAAGCGTTTCACCTGTCAATCGAGATTCGAAGTCCAGAACTCTGAATTTGGAGCATGCTGTCTTCCAAAGTAGAGGCTAACAGAGTTAAAAGGATATCATAATAGAAAGATACATAATGTTTTTGGAAATATTCGCGCATAGCTCTTCATTGTAGCGTAGATAGTAGTGCGCCTGCTTCATGTTCAAGAGGTCCAGAGTTTGAATCTGGTTTCCCTTATCCTGAGAGATGAATATCAGGTAACTCCAAGCTCTATGAATCCTTGGGGCTCGTTTGAGCATCATTTCACAATTTCATTCGCCATCCGATATGACTTAAATTTGGAGCACATTAAAATATTACACACAAAGTCATATCGGACGATGAATGGAATGGGTGAAATGATGCTCAAATGTGCCCAGGGTCCATAGAGCTTATAGCTACCCAACATTCGTCTTTCAGGACAAGGGAAAACCCCGGAAAAGGCCTTATCCAGGTAACTCACGCTGACCGAGATTCTAACTCGGAACCTCTTGAACGTGAGGCAGACACGCTACCACCACGCTACCATGGCGGGCCGTTCTTCATTCCATTACTAATACAGTTATGGACATATTTGTCATCATCAACTTCCTTCATTCTTTTGGCATTACTGCCTGTTGCAGTCTACATAATTTATTTTACTGGTTCCACCGTTTTCTTGGTCTTCCCATGCTCCTCTTTTCTACTGGTCTATAGTTCATAAAATAGAGTGGTGATCTTCTTTCTCCATGTTTTGCACATGGGTTACCCATCTTCTTCTTCTTCTTCACTTCACGGCATGGGTAGAGTGCCCGTTCCGTCTCACAATAATTGCTCCTTCCATCTCTTTTTAGGTCTACCAACATCTCTCTTTCCTTGTGGCTGATATTGGAATGCAATCTTAGGCAGTCTTGTTTCGGACATTCTTTGTATATGCTGCATCCATTCCTTTTGATATTTTTCAATGTTGCTACTTATCGAGTCTATGTTGAGTTCCTTTCTTATGTCTTCATTCCTTATTCTATCCAACCTTGTGCATCCCTTTGTTTCCCTTAAAAAGTTCATCTCTACACTTTGAATTTGGCTTTTCATTTTCTTCGTGAGTACCCATGCCTCACTTCCATAAAGTAGTGCAGGGACTGCCATTGTTTTGTACAACTTTAATCTTGTATCTCTTCTTTTTTTATTTCTCAACGTTCTATGCACTGTTCCACAAATCATTTGGAATGTTGCAAGCTTTTTGCTCACATCTCTGTCTGTTTTCATCATATAATTAAGATTACATCCTAAATAGCTGAATTTCTTTAGTTGTTCTTGTGGTTTGTTGTCTAAAATTATTTTTGATCTTACATGTTGTTTTCCCCAAAAGGCAATTATCTTAGAGTTTTCCGTCGATATTTTAAGATCATACTGTTGGCATACTTGGTTCAAGCGGTGTAGTGCATATTGTAATTTATCCTCTGTTTCTTGTATTAAAACCACGTCATCTGCATATAGTAAAATATTTAAAACATTGTCCTTATTTATTTTTATTCCTGATTTAATAATACTTTTCCAATTTTGGATGATGTCATTTACATATATATTAAAAAGAGTAGGTGATATACTGCACCCTTGTCTTACGCCTCTATTAATTAAATGGGTTACCCATTTTCTTCTATATTCTTGTACTCTATCATTGAGGTCGAATGTCTTTAGCTCTTCACGTATATCTTCATTTCGTTTGTGGTCGATTTTTCTATATCCCGCAATGCTTCTTAGAAATTTCATTTCATTTGCCTGAAGATTTATTTTAATTTTTTTCGGTTATGACCCATACTTCGCTGTCATATAGTATTTTAGGTATTGACATTACTTCGTAAAATTTTAGAACGTGGACATATTTGTTTGGAAACTAATTCTGAGCCCTGTGACACCAGGAATTCTTGAAATTAATTAGCGAGAGATGCAATTTTAATCAAAGCGGTGCCGTGGGTAAGTGGTTAGACCACTTGCTACTAACATAGACGGCCGTGTTCGATCGCAGACGACCGCATGTTGGCTTTGTGGTGGACAATCTGTGCAGGTTTCCCTCGGCATTACACCAACTGCACCATCATCACGTTTTCATCAGTTTAACCCTTTATTTGTGACATCAGACTTCTGGTTCTCTGCTCAACGTGGAACAAGGTAAGGCTTTCGGCTGTTGTACCACGGAGTTAAACTATACAGAGCGTTTTCTTTAAAAATATTTCTAATATAAACATTTAATATTTACGTCAACTTGGAAATTAATATATAATTTGTACAAATATGCAGGCGAGTGAAATCTTCCCTTAGTAATGAAACCGTCAATATTTATGTACTATTCTCGGATTATATAGTTTTATTAAGTAAAGCTGAATGTTTAATAAGAAACTAGTGAATTATTTGTAAGAAGATCCTACTTTGGGTTTACCGTACATAGTAGGTTGAATCTTTTAGTACCTAAAAATTCACATTTGCAAATTTGAAGAAATTTCGTCTTCTGCATTATGTAACCTATATACTGATTCCTATTCCAATATTCAGAAAGATACTAACAGCGGGCCAGCTTCAAGCAACGGCCCCATACGTTCTTTCCCTATGTTCTAAAAAGCATCCATTCATTAATACCTGTTATTCATTTGGTCTTTTGGGTTATTTATGTTATAGAGTGTTACACAATTTACATAGTGTTTATCTTGTCAATCAGATGTTCTAAAATCCTGAAAGAAAAGCCAGTCCTTTGTTGTATGGTGAATCAATGAATGAAAATATATGGGTTGGACCCTTTCGGTCCTTTGCACGTAGGCCGCATATTGGGCCCATTGTGCCCTCTTACTGGAGTGCTTATTCAAGTCCCGTGGCCACCAAAAAGGACAGGATAAGTCTTGGATGAGCACTCCGTATATTCCCCTTCAGCTGCCGTGGTGCGGGCGCTGCGGACCCTTAGCACTCGTGGTACCTCTGACGTTACTAGAGGAACCCCGGGCTGAACTGCCGAGCCCCTCCCGTCGGGGAGCTGTTTGGATTGGGTTGGAATCGAGGGGGCAGTGTGTTCCCGACACCCACGGGGAATTGGGTACCTTCGGCCAGGCTACGGCCGCCCGGAGGGGGTAGAGGATTGCTTAATAAGTCCCGGGTATTAGCCTGCAGAGCTAGTAGTAGGTGTGCTAGATCACTAGGCGGCCCCACCGAGGTTTTCGGTAGTCTTCCCTACGGGGTTGACGCACGTAAGTGGCGTATCCACTTCCATCCCGTCTTGGTGTTGTGCTCAGCGGGGGAGGGGGAGCTTTTTAGACTCCAGGTATTGCCCTTTGGAAAGGGCCCCGGAGTATCCATCGCTCCTGGGTAAAAGGAGGCCTGGGTCCTTGGTCCTACGGGTCCAGGGCTAATGGAAGTAGAACCTCTGTATTTAACTCCTTATATCATCTGGTCTCAGATTGTCTGAGCCCAGAATAAAGTGCCTAAGTGTAGCAAAGTGCTTCACATTCATACAAAATATGTAGAGAAGACTCATCCTCTCCACCGCACTTCCTGCATGTAGAATCTCCACTAAGCATCATCACATGCAGGTGTCTCTTTAGGGTGTTGTGTCATGTCAACAGGCTAACAACACTTCTAAGTTGTACCCGATTGAAGGTTAGCAGAATCCTGCTGTTCTTCTTGCTAGGTCCCTCGGTCATAGACCAATTCTGCCTAGCTGTAGTAAGATTACGCCATGAAGTGCCATGTTGAAGTGATAACCAATCAAGGATCTCACATCTGGCCCTTCTCGGTGTAATACCAAGGACAGGTTCTGAACCAATAAACGTGTAGGCCGAGCCCTGCCTCGCTAGCCTATCAGCTAGTTCATTTCCTCTTATCCCAGCATGCCCAGGAACTCAGCAGAGCTGTACTAGTCGGCAAGAACAGAATATTCAAGGTATCTCGGCACTCTCGTACCAACTTAGACCTTGTTGTGCTACCACATAGTGCCTTCAGGGCAGTCTGGCTGTCAGAACAGATACTAATCCGAATATGCAGCCAGGATATCCCTAAGATATGATAAACACAGGCCAAAATAGCATATATTTCGGCCTGGAATACTGTAGAATAACCTCCCAGTGAGTACCATAGCGTCTTAGGCCCATAAATGCCAGCCCCGGTCCCCGAGTCAGACTTGGAGCCATCTGTATACCATACGGACCCCTTGACACACCCAGGAACCCGTGGTCCACGAGTCCATTGCTCTCTGGGCGGAAAACTGACTCTATATTCAGAGTCAAAATTATAAATAGGTTTCATACTGTCGCAACCCATCGCTAGGATAGTACGCGACTTCTGAAGCCTGTTCAATATATCTCTTTGTCCTTTAATCGGATTTTTAAAAGACCAACAGTCCAGACTCCAGAGACGATGAGCAGTCACCTGAAAGAAAAGCCAAAGTCCTTTGTTATATGGTAGTAATTGCACAACATTAACAATTAAGTCTATTTGGGGAATTAGTCCCAGAAATGTTCCGGCACGACATTTACCTTAGAAGTCACGTCAAGTTGCTGGAGATTAATCGAAGTGTATCAGACATTATTAGCTGAAAAGATAAAACTCTCTATTTGATGTTAGAACAAAGAATGGTACGGCATAATACTGAGAACAGCATCAACGAATACAAGAAATTTGGTATCTTCCTTCATTATTTTAGATATTGAAGTTAATTTTATGTTTTAGAAATCTCTGGTTCAGACATTTTAAATCAAGTGTTGCTTGAAAAAGTAGCAAGGTTAAACGCAGGTTTTAACCTGTACAGGAAACGGAAATTGTAATATTGCTCCTCTGTATGACATCACAGCATGAATGTATTCTTTTTACAGGATTTTTTGTTATTTCCTGTACATACAATTGGCTATTTTATTACTCAGTGATGTATTGTAGTTTTATATTTCTGATCTCACGTTTTCGTATTAGATTGAGTGGAGGAATGAACCGGAGATAACTCGAGGACAAAGCAATAAATTCCTTGGAAAATGATAAACCAATTATAACCTCCGCACGGAATTCGAACTTAGGCTCCCTGAACAATAAGCAATAAACATAACCTATATTTCTGTAGTGTCTAATTGGTTTTTCTGTCAAATTATAGGCAAGCGAGGGCAAATAATATACTTTATCTGTTTCATTTTCTCACGTTAGCCAATGAATGAAATAAATTTCTTATGTTACATTTATGTGACTTTTCATGCCTTCTTTAACATAGCATTCTTTAAAACCCTAATTCCTATTCTACTCACGTAAGTTTGCATAAAATGAGTAGAAATGCTTTCATTGCATAACTTCGTAAATGCAATAGATAAAGAATAACACATACGTTAAGGGATAGTCAAAACCTATAAGCTTTGAAACTCCATTCTCTTTGCAAAACCAGAAGGGGGAACAATGACTTCCCATTAAGAAAAATAAGCATTTTAACTCTTTCTTAATTTACGTCCTTCAACATATAGTCATATCGGAACGATGAATGGGATTGATGAAATAATGCTCAAATAAGCCCAGGGTCCATAGAGCTTAGAGTTACCCGACATTCATCTTTCAAGATAAGGGAAAACCCCGGAGAAAACCTTATCCAGTTAACTCACCCTGACCGAGATTTGGTACCTCTTGAACATGAGGCAGACACGCTACCATCTACGCCACCGAAGCTGTCAGAAGAAGTATTTTAACTGTAGATGGGTCCAAGATACTTGCGATATATCGATACTTACGATACTCGCATGGTTTTGACATCGAACGATACTTCAGAAAATTCGCTCGCTACTTTTTCGATACTTGGTCGTGATTTTGCAATTTTTATTTTATTTTAAAATTTTATTTCCTCAAGTAGAACAATGTAAAGCCCAGAAATTACAAGGAATGTGATACCTGCATAGTAACATTATGCAAGAAAACCATCGTGTGTCAAGTTCAGTGTAAGTTATCACTTCTCAAGAAGAAATCACTGTACCTCTCAACGACAATTTGTCACCTCCTCTTTCTAGTGCACTGGATTACTGGAAAACAAATTCAAAATTTCCAGAACGAAAAAATAGCTGCTAAGTATTTATGAATTCCACCAGTAAAAAGAAAGAACTATTTATCACAGCATGACTCATATATGACAGAAAAAGAAATACACTTGAGAGCTTGGACGCGCCGTGGCTGAGTGGTTAGACGGCTCGACTCTCACCAAGCCTTCGATCCCAGGCGACTGTAAAGTGAGATTTGTGGTAGAGAAGGCGGCTATGGGCGGGGTTTTCTCCGGTATTTCCGGGTTCCCCCACAATCTCATTCCACCGGTGCTCTATCTTCATCTCGTATATCATCAGTGTCGCCGCCTATGGTGCCACATGTAGAAAAGCGGTCATTAAACACAACAAACACTTGACCCCGAAACAGGGAAAATGCTAGTATTTTTGAACAAAAACATATAAAAGTTGACTCTTTTGCCTTTAAATGTCTAATGTGTTTAAAAACAAGAACACTGATGGTTTTAAGTTTAAATATGTGCACCTATTTCCTTTTGTTGGAATTACATGTTCTTCCAACATTCTATTGAAACTAAAGTACAAATGACGGTATCAAGTGTCGAAATACGGTGTATCGACATCAAGAATCGAGTATCGAGAAAAACTTAAGTGTTCCATTCCTAATTTTAACATTTGTATCATTATTTTAGATATTTCATGTTTTATTAGGAAGAGCCAAAGAGGTTAGTATTTATAATAAAATAAAGAAGTAATGTAAAGTAGGTAATGATGTAACCATGACAACTTAACATGATAAGTTGTTAAATGTTTTTAAAAATTCTGTTCTTCTGTTTATGAAAGTCTTAGGGTTAAGACGTATATTTGTCTATTCAAGTGTGTGCAGAAACAATTTTGTGTGGGCATCAAAGATGTATAAGTAGCTTGTGAGCAGGAGAAAAAATAGTTCATCGTTGCATCAACCGCTGTTTGTAAAAAAGACTACATTAATAATATTTAGAATTATATCAAAGAATTTAAAATTGTTTATGAGGAATTAAATTTCCATCTTTGAACAAGAAAAGTATTATTCATTCTTCAAAAACAGTATCACTATCTTTATCAGCCCCGTTACTGCGATCCTGGGAAAGAAAAAAAAAATCTCATCGCTCAGGAATTACAGATGTGGCTAATTATCAGGAGTTGCAGGAGAAACTTCTAGATTTCTTCAAAAACGTCACCAAAGGTGAGAAATTAATCTGCATCCACCTTTCATCCCAAATAATCCTGCTTCAAGATTGTGCCACAACGTGGTGCATCATCATAGCATCTTCAGACACCATCATTCTGCATAAAATATTGCTTCACATTGAAACCAATACAACAAAACAAAAGATACATTTGAAATAAATGTGTTTTAACAGATGTATATTTTATGCAGTAAGAATTTGTCAATGAGGACGGTCAACTAGTTATGCAAAAGTCATTCAGAGTGAAGGGCATCTAAAGGTTATTCTCAGATATTCAAGATATACAGTTCGTTTGACATGCAAATATATTAAACATATGGTAATTTCATCGGTCAGATCTTCCATAAACAAAGGAAATGATTCCGCAGTGACGCACAAGGCTCTCACTTGGAATGAACCGGGTTCGATTCGCGGTTTCCCTAATTAGGGAATGCTAGGGCGGATTATATAATTCAGACAATTGCATTTCCCTCTGTTTCCTATTATTTCATTTTGTTAATGTGTTTCAAGATCAAAAGATCAGGCGAGTGGACCATAAAGGAGGTGCACGCGGTGGAGCTTGCTTTGTCTGTCTTGGCGTTCGGTGTGTGGCGTACTCTCAGAAAGATCCTATGAGAGGAAAGGGAGGTCTATATGACGTCTTTCAGATATTACGATATATTTAGTTTGTTCAATAATGATTGTCACTCCCCCTATAACTCCTGCAAAGTGGCAGTTTAAAATATGTGTCGATGTATGGGTCAAGATACGCGATAGTACTGTCTACTGCCACCAGATGATGTTGCTACTTCCCTTTGATGGCACAATGATTAATTTCCATCAATTAACTATAATAAGAAAGTTAAATGAAGCCTGGGACTCAAGTACTTACGATAGTAAGTCGCCACAAACGGTGTATCTCGGATGCGAGAGCCCCTAGTGGTCTACTGGGGAAATATATATATATATGATTCAAATGGAGAATTTAATGTCAGGACGGCACGTTGACCATGGTAGCTCATTGGGTTAGAGCGACTGGACGGAAACCAGGATATCCGTGCTTCAAATCCCGGCCATGGCATTGAATTTTTTATGTTGACTCTATCAATCAAATTATCTTATGTCTATTACTGCTATATATATCGCCAAGCTACAATTCTACTGGATTCCATATTAACCCTTATCTTATTCAAAGTGCGGTATTTAAAACTCAACTCCTTTAGGAGGCCGCGCTAAAGTGTCCATAAGGAAAATCACAAATTTCTTGCAAATGTGTAACCAATTCATCTAAGGTGGGCACTCTCCCTTTTGCATAGAATCTATAAATTTCTAGGTGAATTAAATCGCATGTGAAATTATCGAAACGTTAGAGAAATATTTCCTTTTGTTTTTACAACCTTGATTGGTGTCTTTGGTATTCCTTTCGTCACAATTGTTCTTACTGTATTTTTGTGAATACCCAGAATTTATTGGGTTCATTGCATGACCCCCTATCGAGATTATTTTTCAGCACATATTTATGTGTTCAAAACAAGCGCTTGAATTTGCTTAGAAAGAGTTGGCTTCTCCAGTAACGAATTTCTGCACGTAATGAGACAGGTCAACTGGAAGCTAGAACCTTGACAACTGAGACTCCACGTGGAGTAAACATGCGACTGTCATTTACAGAAAATCAGGATTTTTATTGGTCCTCAACGACAGTGTTCCATTTCTGATAGATTTATGACGGTCATTAGTGGGCGGTAGATCCTGTTTCCTTTGTGTTGCAGCTGCACTCGTGTTGACTAGACAGAATCTACCGTCTTCTGAGTACGCTTATGGACATCGCTGAAACAACATGGATGTAAACAAGCACGGACAAAGGTAGACTGGTTTGTCTGGAGGGAAGCAGTGACTGCTTTAGACATCCACAAGAGGTAAGTGGCCATATATGGGGAGTCTGTACTAAGGGAGGTCCGTGTTTCGATGGGTGTCCAAATTCAAAGGTAGCAGGGACTGTGCTGAAAAACGCCAAAGCACTGGGCGTCCAGCAACTGCACGCAAACCAAACAATACCCAGCTTGTTAATAAACTGATATTGGAGATTTATCAAATGAATCTCATTTGATGAATTAGTGCAGGCAACAGGTCTATCACTCGGAACCCTCCACACCATAATCCATGAAGATTTGATGATGAAAAAGGTGTGTGGTTGTCATGGTCACGGTTGTCATGGGTTTTCCACGAGACTCCGGAAAAGAAACCCCAGTCTATGGAGTGGAAGCATGCTGCGAGCCCTCGCCCCAAGAAGTCATGGCCAAGACTATTCGTTCAGAAACACATGACAACTGTTTTCTGGGATCACGAAGGGATACTGCTGGTGGATTGGCTGTCTCCCAATACGACCATCAACAGTGAGCAGTCCTGAAATTCACTGCAATAACTTCGCTCCAAGTTCTCCTAATGTACTCCAAGTAAACCACTTTTTTCAGATCTAAAAATTCTACCTTTACCGTGTATTTATATCTTAGAAACAGTTTCATTCATGCATGAAAATAAAAGCATCTTTAAGCGTCACAATGAATATCATTCATACAATACACGAATAGCAACATCCATCCATCTCCAACAACATAGATTAACAAAAAGTTTGAATTCAGTTTCCCATAAAGGTGTTAACTTGTGCAATCAAATTCCAGAGACCATCAAAGTTCTGCAGATCAAAGCGTTTAAAAACAAAGTTAAAAACTTACTTTTAAAATACATGTTTTACTCAATTGATGAATTCATGAATACCCAATTTTGATTACCATTTGTACTAAATCACTTGTTTATTTAGTATCATAAATTAGTAAATAAGTTTTACCTTTGAACTTTTTTGTTTCAGGATCCTGTTCATCTGGGAGATTTTATGTCTCAAGAAGAAGCCTGACGTCAAACTGCAAGACCAAGACTGTACGCCAGATCATCTATATTTTACAATGTATATAGAAATCTCAATTGTATACTTGACCGAGGTTTCGCTCAGTCGTTAAAGCAAATGCTGGGTATCTGTATTTCACCTCGGTGCAACCTTGCAAAATTGTTATTCCTTAAATAATTTTTAAATACTGTAAATATGACAATATTTGACTTAACTTGTTTTGATGAAAACCCATATTCTGTATGAATTTTTTTGGTGAATAAATCTGAATCTGAATCTTCGCCGACGCATTCAACAACGACGCCAACAAAAATGGGGCCTTAGTGTTCTTCCTCAACAAGACAACGCACGACCACCTGTCAGTCGCCAGACCTTGCCCACCATTCGTACACTAGGGTTTATTGCGCTGCTATATCCTCCATATTTACCCGATTTGCCTCCTAATACTATGACCCATTCGACTCGATGAAAGAGATCATGCGAGGTAAGAAGTTCACCACTAATGACGAACTTCATGCAGTTGTCTGTTAGCGGGGTCGGGACACCCGAGAAGAATGTTTTGCTACACAAATACGAAAGCTGCCACGATGATAAAACAAGTGCATAGACATTGGCGGGGAATGCCTGTAATGTTACTTGAATGAGTTTGTTCAATAAATGAATCTTGTAAACAAACAAAAACTTGTGGTGCCAATGATTTTTGAACACCCCTCCCCCTATCTGGAGACTTCAGACAGACCTCCTGTGCCCTATTTCATCCCTTCCTAGCTTTTCAAAAGCTCAGAAGCTCAATGCCAAAATCCTTCCAATAAGCACATTCATAACAATAGACTAACTCGTAGAATTGCTATATTTCACGATAGATGGCAGCGTGGCTTTACTAACATTTGTCCTTTTGTGTTTATACGATTTCTAGATCATCTCCGCTAATTTTTGCTGCATATTTAATCAGAATAGCATTTTTAACAAATACTTAGCACATGTTATAATTAAATTTAAGCTGTGATACAGAAATTATGGACCGTTGAATAAATGATAACTTATAATCAAATTAAATATTAATATTTTGTGAATTTGTGTTAATATTAAGTCGTTGTAGGTGTGACAATAGATTATGATAATATTTTAACTCGGGGGGAGATGAAATTAAGTATGATAATTAGCGACGACTGGTTTTCAGGCAAATTCTTAGAAGTAGTCCTGTCGGTTACGCGAGTGAAAAGGTAGGTTTCTATACAAAGTTGCCAGATTAGGTACGGCAAGCTTGGGATTCTTGGAAGTGGGCTAGGATTTCTTAGAAATGTATAGACAGACTGAGTAAGAAAGCAGCAAATTCATAAAAGTAGAAATGAGTTGGCAACATTGGATTAGAAGTTAGGAGTCATGACTAGGCTGGGGACTTCGTAAGCGCTACAGCCAGAGCGAAGCGAAATTAGGTTGAGCTGCAACTGGAGTAGAGACAGTGTCATCAGAGGTTCCACCCCTTCCCCCAGTCCCTGTACAGTCTGTGCGCACTTGTCCTGCTGTCTTCAGTGGTGGAATCGATGTCAAATATTGTTATTTCCATCTATGACGTCTAGCAACGTATAACGCAGTTTTTTAGGATATAAGTAATGTCCTACTACAAATAGTATTCCCTCGGATAGGTTTTTTATAGCTTGAGCAGATAGGCGGAATTAACAAGGAAGAGATCGTCAAGGCATCTTCAAGCGGCATTACAGCTTCAAGTTGGTACGTCATCGCAAAGCACAAAATTGCAGCTTCAACAGGAAGGTCAATTTCAGTCATTCCCCTACTTCCTCTGTGTATTGCGGGCAGTCAGACTTTACGGCGATACTGTACTAAGAGAATACAAGTTTCTATAATACGTTAAGCAAACCAAACCACGAAATAGGGTAGGATTAACTCGAGTCCTCCCCTATAGAACCCCAATCTTATTTTTTATAGCTAGCAAGATTTCTAAGCTCTTAGTCGAGATTCAAATATTTATATTCAACTTTGGGTGACGGAGAGCATCTTATGATGTAAGCTATCAACAGCTCGGAATTTTACTTCGCTTTTAATACCTTAATGTTTACACGTTGGAGATTTATACATGGGCCGTTCAAAAATTAGTGGCAACACTGACTGCACTTGGCACTATCAGCGGTAAATTATGTAAGCAGATAACAATGAAAAATAAGAGCATATGTTTGTTAGCTGAGTTTGAAGACAATAACTTTATCAAATAAGACATTTTTAGTAATTTTAATTGTAGGCTGTTATCTTTAGTGCTCTAAATATGTTTAGTAAATACGAACAAAGATGTTTAATTAAAATTCAGGTTGCAAGGGGTATCACTGCTCAACAATTCCATACAGAATTATTGGAAGCTTGTGGTAGACACACTGTACAATATCGTACCGTAGCTATACTGCTTGCAGCGGGAGAATAAAGTAGATGCAAACAAAACCACGTGATCGTTGATCATAGCGCGACTTCTTCACAATTTCCATGATGCTTTCGCCGTGTAAATAGTCCCTTGAAAGAGTACTGCTACTGAGGTGTGGAGTCTAGAGTTCGTTTTGATAAAGCGCAGAATAAGTGCATACTAATCATATTTCAACTATAAAAAACATATACTAATAGACAGTTAAGTTAGTTTGAAAGGCAAACAGTTGTAAATCATGTCGGAACTGGCGAGTACTGTTAAACATGCGTGCGGAAAGCCTTTACGAAGTGCTGAATGTATTTAAGAAGTTCTGCGAAAAATTTCCAGAACTTGCTATCGATGAAGTGGTGAAGTTAACATTTGAGCTTACTGGTGTGTTGGTTTCCAGCATTTATAGTGCACACAAGCAAAAAGCCAGATTCGGTGGTTTCAACTATCGGTAAGAAGAGATCTCGTGCCAGATCAATGTTGGATCTTATCTGTGTTAGGTTTGTGAGGTCAGCAATTCGTTGAAAAGTTCATCAATTCTTTGTTAACAAAGAACCTCCCACCTTAAACAAAGCGATGTTGGCTGTTAACTCTTATCCCAAGCTTCCAGTCTTCAAACGATCTTCCCTCTACAAACTACAGCAGGAAATTGGTTTCGAATTTCTGAACAGAAAAAGACAATGTGTCATTGTGGACAGAGATGATATTTTATGAAGAAGAGATTTTCTCCGCAAAATAAAGGAACTCCGTAAAACGCGGGAAGTTTATTATTTACACGAGACGTGGGTTAACGAGGGACACACGACAAGCAAATTTGTAGTGTTTAACGCCCGCTTTTACTACATACGGCACCGAAGGCGGTGACACTGATGATACTTGAGATGAAGATGGAGCACCGGTGGAATGAGATGGCGGGAGAAACCGGAGGTCCCGGAAAAAACCCGCCCCAGCGCCGTGTTGTCCACCACAAATCTCACTTTGCGGTCGCCTGGGATCGAACCCGGGCCGCCTTGGTGAGAGCCAAGCGGTCTAACCACTGAGCCACGGCGTGGCCACGACAAGCAAAGTATGGACTGACACCACAACTAAATTTAAAAAAATCGATCTGGTTTAAGTACAGGACTTAGAAATCCTACGGGGAGGGGTAAGCGTCTTACAGTTTTGCACGTAGGAAGTGATGAATGGCTTTTTCGGAGGAGGCGAGCTCGTGTTCGGCTCCAAAACAACGGGAGACTATCATGAAGAAACGAATGGCGACGTTTTCAAATCCTCCCCAAATTACAACCGAATAGTATTACTGTGATGGACAATGCCCTCTCCCACATATACCAAACAAGTGACATAAATTGGCTACAGAGTAAACATACAATTTTCCACGAGGTTCATGTTAAGGCGGAATTGCTGGCAATGGTCAAATCTCATGATAAAGAGTACGAAAAATACGTAAGAAGCAGTTAATTTTCATGGATATTATTAGAGTGTTACATCGTGGTGTAAGCTGTGGCTGTCAAATTAAAGCTGACAACGTAAATGGGTTGTATTGCAGAAGAATCGGCCAATTATCAGGAGAAGAAAATGTTTGAAGCTTTTATTGATGCATTTAATTTAATTTCTCAAAGATAGTATACCATCATACATATCATTTGCTAAACACTTCGCGTACATCACGTATGAAGAACGTTGACTAAGTCTATTACTAGTTTCAACACTAAAACATATTACAAAATAACTAACTGAAGCTGCCATTAACATGCTTCATGTTTCGATTCTCTATTGTCTTTCTGTTTAAAGACAGGTCCACCAACTCCCTTGCATAAAATGCGACCAACTATCACTGAACAAGAATGCTGCGTGATACGTAGCTCGAAAAAGAGCTTTTGGTGTCGAAAATTTATATTAATATTATACTTAACGAAGCGATTAAGAGGTTGGCTTGAATATATACGTGCTTCTTGTGTTGAAAATGCATATTCGTATTATTAATACATAATCATTAATACATATTAATATTATACTTAACGAAGAGATAAAAGTACTGTCATTCCGAAAGCATGTGAACGCGGAGTGATACAAACCGGTGTTTTGTTTACTGTACTTTATTCTCTCGTTGGACATAGTAGGGCGAATGCGTTTCCTAGAGGAAGGGAAGACGGTTATCAAACACGTGGAGCTGGTAGACCGCAATAAGCAAGTGATGATATGCACGTGAATGTTCTTAGAGCGCTGCTGGAAGAACATTGTTGTTGAACTTGTATTGAACCAGCAAGGGAAGTTGGAGTTGCGATTCTCCACATACTTAAGAAGTTAAAGATGAGGAAAATTTGTGCTCGATGTGTTCCACACAATCTTACAGACAAAACTGTGTAGCAGAGGATGGAAACAGCGAGATTACACTTAGAACGCTATGAACGTGAAGGCGAGCGTTTTCTTCAACGTATCATAACATTAGATGAAACCTGGATTCGATGCTATCAACGAAAATTAAAGAGACAATCACATGAGTGGCGGCACATTGATTCGCCACGGCCAAAAGAGTATCGACAAGAACAGGATCCACTTAAAATCACATTCATTTTTGCTTATGATTTTGACGGCGTTCTTTCACTCATTCAGTTCCTCAAGGAAATCGTGAGAATGGTGCATATTCCAGTTACTTTATGAAACACCATTTACGACCAGCTGTGCGCCGTAAACGTACAAATCTTCTGATTTCTCATCCCATAGTGTTACATGGTGATGCTTGCTATCACATGTCTTCCCCTGTTGTTAATTTAGCTCGCATGTGATTGTTCGCTTTAGAACCAGGCAGGCAATTATAGCAGCAGTAGAGCAGTCTGTTCGAATAATACGCGGGCTGTTCAATAAAGAATGATCAAAATTCATTTTTTGACAACGTACCTTTCCTCATCCTCATAATTTTTATGGTCCTTCCCAAAATAATCTCGCCTGAATGCGATGCACTTGTCCCAGAGTTTCTGCCAGTCTTCAAGGACATGCTGAAAACGATTTCTTGAGGGATCCTTCAAAATCGCCTCCGCAGCCTTCACCACTGCTTCTGATGATGGATAATGCCTCCCGCGAAAGCGTTTCTTCAAGTTAGGGAATAGAAAGAAGTCACATGGGGCTAAATCCGGACTATCGGGAGGGTGGGGGATGCACTTCACGTTGATTTTTGCAAGATATTCAGCAACAACATTGGCAATATGCGGCCGCGCATTATCGTGGTGCAGCATCCCGCCTGCTTCACAGAAATGTGGTCTTTTGCGCCTGATATGGACTTGCAATGTTTTCAGGACATCCATGTAGTATTGCCCAGTTACTGATGTGTGTGCAGGTACAATATGCTGATAAACCATTCCATGAATATCAAAGAATGAGATGACCATTACTTTCCCAGCAGGAGCAATGACTTTTGCTTTTTTGGGGGGGGGGGGGTTGGTGATGAAGGAGATTTCCACACTGAGCTTTGCTATTTGCTCTCAGGAACACAATGATGTAGCCAAGTTTCATCAGCAGTGATTACGTTTGAAAAAGTTATGATCATTCTTTATTGAACAGCCGTCGTAGAACAACAAGACGCTGTGGATGGCAGCCATCGGCTCCCTGATTTGTGGAGGCGAGTTTATCTCTAAGCACTGCAATAATGATTGCTTCAAAAAAGTTCTATATGTTGTTAATTCAATTGTCGTCACTAATTATTGAATAACCTAAGTGGAACCATTTAGGACTCAAATGAAATCGGTAAAACTGTCTTCAGAATCTGTGTTCAAAACACAGAGAATACGGTTGTATCTTTTAATATATAAATTTTTGGCTTAAATCTGCAAAGGGAATGTGTTACATTATTTCATAGGGATAAAACTACCTGTAGCTCAGGAAAAGCGAAAGGAGTTGTGTGAATAACACACTGCTGCATTAAAATGTAGCATCCCCTTTCAAGCGGGAATTCAATTTCCTTCGCCGGGAATGAGAAGAGGAATGAACAGTGAAATGAATAAATTCACTGTGAATGGGACTGAACACAGTAAGCATGTGTCTCGCGTCGCAGTTCTACACATGGCAACGGCCTCAGCCGGCAGGAACAAAAGAGCCGCGTTGAATTGTAAAAGTACTAGGGCTGCACAAAGTATGTACAGGTTCCTTCTAGGGATGGGCCATCGATACTTGCGTGGTATCGACATCGAGAAATTGCCAGGAATGTGCCTGTACAGTAACATTATGCAAGAAAATAATCGTTTGTCAAATTCAGTGCCTGTTAGCAGTTCCCAAGGGAAAATATCTCTGCATATGTTAACGATGATTTGTCACCTCTTTCTAGTGTACTGGATTGCTGGAAAACAATTTCAAAATTTCCAGAACTACAAAAATAAAAAACGCTAAATATCTGCGTATTCCACCTGCAACGGTTTTCTCTGAAAGGCTATTTATCATAACAGGACTCATGTGTGACAAAAAGAGAGGCACGCTTGACCCCAAAAGGATGAAAATGCTAGTATTTTTTTAACAAAAACTTCTAAAGTTGACTGTTTTGCTTTTAAATGTCTAATGTATAGCTTAAAAATAAGAACACTGATGGTTTTAAGTTTTGTCTCAAATATGCACACCTATTTAATTTAATTGGTATTACACAGTTCTGCCAACTTTCAATTTTGTATTGAAACTAGAAGTAGAAATGGAAAATACTGTTTATTGGTATCGATAATCGACTGTCGAGAAAAACTGGTATCGACCCATCCCTATTTCCTTCTTATACACAGGTGTTGGTTTGAACTACTAGGGCTGTACAAAGTGCTTAGTATATGCAGATTCCTTCCAACCTACAGATGTTGGTTTCAGGGATTTTTAAAACTATAATAATAATAATAATAATAATAATAATAATAATAATAATAATAATAATAATAATAATAATAATAATAATAATAATAATAATAATAATAATAATAATAATAATAATAAAAATAAAAATAAAAATAAAAATAAAAATAATAATAAAAATAATAATAAAAATAATAATAATAATAATAATAATAATAATAATAATAATAATAATAATAATAATAATAATAATAATAATAATAATAATAATAATAATAATAATAATAATAATAATAATAATAATAATAATAATAATAATAATAATAATAATAATAATAATAATAATAATAATAATAATAATAATAATAATAATAATAATAATAATAATAATAATAATAATAATAATAATAATAATAATAATAATAATAATAATAATAATAATAATAATAATAATAATAATAATAATAATAATAATAATAATAATAAAAATAAAAATAAAAATAAAAATAATAATAAAAATAATAATAAAAATAATAATAATAATAATAATAATAATAATAATAATAATAATAATAATAATAATAATAATAATAATAATAATAATAATAATAATAATAATAATAATAATAATAATAATAATAATAATAATAATAATAATAATAATAATAATAATAATAATAATAATAATAATAATAATAATAATAATAATAATAATAATAATAATAATAATAATAATAATAATAATAATAATAATAATAATAATAATAATAATAATAATAATAATAATAATAATAATAATAATAATAATAATAATAATAATAATAATAATAATAATAATAATAATAATAATAATAATAATAATAATAATAATAATAATAATAATAATAATAATAATAATAATAATAATAATAATAATAATAATAATAATAATAATAAGGGCGCCGGGGTAGCGCGGTGGTTTCGTTCGCGGCTCCCGTTCTAAGGGTCCCGAGTTCGATTCCCGGCTCTGGGGTTGGCGATTTTAAGTCGGCCCTATCCACGCCTTCACCTCTGTCTAGCACACGTGAAGTATCCCCTATGCCCAACGTGGTTCGGAGTCCACGGTAAAAACTGTAGGTCCTCTCACCTCACCGCCATCTTCACTATCACCCTATCATCGGAGGTAATGGACACCGCCCTCTGGGTGCCTCCACCTGAGAAATGGGTCCGGTCATCACTTGGTGGGGTGAGGTTACCCCGAAGGCCAAAGTTGCCATGTGGGGAGTGTTAGTAACTAACTAACTAACTATAATAATAATAATAATAATAATAATAATAATAATAATAATAATGCTTTTCGTTGGATTGAACTAAAAATAAAAAATTATCTATGTATGAAAGAAGAAATACTTAAAATTGATGTGCTGGACTTCCATGACAGTTTCTACAAATTCTATTCACTCCTCTTCTAATTACTGACAAAAAAAGCTTATTTTATACCTGTTTCATATTAGTTCAACCATACATTAATAGAGTCCATTGTAAACTACAATACATAAAGCAATAGATAGTTTTATGCCACGAGGGAGGAAGAGAGGTAAGGGAGAAAGGGAGGGAAGGAAGGAGAGACGGAGGGAGCAGAGTGAGGAAGCAGCGAGAGAGGGAGGAGGAAATGTGTGTAGTGTTTAACGCCCGCTTTTACTACATACGGCACCGCAGGCGATGACACTGATGATACATGAGATGAAGACGGAGCACCGGTGGAATGAGATGGCGGGGGAAACCGGAGATCCCGGAGAAAACCCGCCCAGCGCCGTGTTGTCCACCACAAATCTCACTTTGCGGTCGCATGGGATCGAACCCGGGCCGCCTTGGTGAGAGCCAAGCGGTCTAACCACTGAGCCACGGCGCGGCCAGAGGGAGGAGGAAGGGAAGGTATGCAGGGATGGAGGGAGGAAGGGATGGAGGGAGGGAGGAAAGGATGGGGGAGAAAGGGAGAGAAGGAGGAAGTGAAGCAGGGAAAGAAGGAGGGAGGAAGGAAGGAAGGAAAATCTATGGTGATAAAAAAAAAGAGTAAGTGTGGGGTTTAAGGGTTCATTGAGAGCTAGGTTATTTGGGCCCCGACAAAAAAAAAAAAAAAAAAAAAAAAGCAGAAAAAGGCAGAAAAAAATCTCTTAATAAGTATCTATATTTTATGACCCAAGCATGCTAGCATTTCTAATATTTCTGTCTATATATTCACACTAATTTTGAAATGAGTTCACATCCTCACCTGATCTAAATAAGTCCTAGAACAAGCACCGTAACAGAGTACAACAACCCGAGGTGTTATGCCTGAAGTCAGACACGCTATCCAAAAGTAACAGAGCTCACCATTTCCTAAACTCTAAACATCAGAGTACTTGTCACATCATTCTTTCGGAGGTATCTGACTTATAGAAGGCATCACGTTCACGAAACATTTATATCGTTCAGTACTCAATTTACTACATACGTTCCAGTATGTCACGTTGACATTTGCACTGTATCCATGTGGTTATGTACAGACAGTCCTTGTCCGTCCAACAGCAGAAGTTACGTCACACGCTACCCGGCTCTTCCCAGGGAAGTCCTCATTCACCACTTCTAAAACCTACACTTTACGTTACCATTTTGAAATCAGAAATAGAGCACTGAAAAATTTAACTGAAATATAGGGTATGTTTCGTGACATGACGTTATGTAAAATGAAAATTACATTTGTTTAGGAATTAGAGTAACATACAAATGTACAAAGTAAATTGTGTTTACTCGCCTCGGTAGCGTAGATGGTAGCGAGTCTGCCTCACGTTCAAGAGGTCCGGAGTTCGAATCTCGGTCAGGGTGAATTACCTGGATAAGGT